>AWOL01S0019552.1:227797-254762 GCA_000715115.1 Nicotiana otophora | reverse complement strand
TAACATGATTAGTTTGCTTACGATGCATTTTTACGTACGAAAATATAGGGTGTAACAGTATCAGGGGTGCGCGTCAGGATGACTGCCAAATGTACCTGCCTCACNAGGTAACATGATTAGTTTGCTTACGATGCATTTTTACGTACGAAAATATAGGGTGTAACAGTATCAGGGGTGCGCGTCAGGATGACTGCCAAATGTACCTGCCTCACATCCTGCACGATTAGTGCAGAAGTGTAGCATGAGTACATAAACAACATGTACCCAATAAGTATCCAGTCTAACCTCGAACAAGTAGTGATGAGGGGTCGACATCGACATTATTATGGGTCAATAATAAAATACATAAATTCTAAATAGGTATGAGACATGAAAATAATAATAATAACACAATAACAAGCAGTGAATAAATGACTCCTTAAGTGACAATAAATTCTAAAATCTCTAGCCAATACCTACTAACCCCAAATCAATTTCTATCATTAAATAAATTATAACCTCTCAAGCTATAAAATAATATCAAGTGTAATCAGGCTCCGAGTATTATCACGCACGATTTATGCCGAACTCGTACGACCCGATCCAAAAATATACTGTGTGTACTGACGAGGGTCGAACAACACGAACCATAGATGCATCTATTAAACTACCGAAGCGAACGACCCGCTCCCATGAGAATAGAGAAGTTTACCTCGCTCGTGGAAGTACTTGCGACGCGAGAGGACATGGATTTCTCAGAATTATTAAGTATTTCTCAATTCTTTCCCCAAATAAGATGTCAAACTTGGAAGTTTTCAACTTTAAAATCTTTATTCTCAGCTCTATTTAAGATAATTAATATGCACAACAAACATGACAGTACAATTAAAGCGTGATGTAAATCTAAGACTACCCGGACATCTCATGGTATATAGATACGCATGGACTCTCGTCACCTAGTGCGTACATAGCTCCGCACACAAGTAATTCACAATAAAATACACCTAAGGGGATGGGTTCCCTCTTACAAGGTTAGCAAGAGACTTACCTCATTCTCAAGCTCACTTTCGGTCCACAAATATGCTCTAAGTCTTCAACTTGGTGCCAAACAACCCGAAACTAGCCAAATATTATATAAATAAATCTATATATACTCAAAAGTTCATAGTTTAATGTAAGGCCCCGTAAAATATTTTCCTAAAAATCGGGGTTCCGTGATGCCGGGGTAGGCATAGAACAGTAAGCTGGGGAGTTGAAGGAAAATAGTTTGCAGAGATAGACATTTCGTCGGCCCATTATGCGGTCACATAATCATCTGCGGGCCATAGAATGACCGTAGAGTGAAGCAGCTACTTAGGACATTTTTGATGTAACTTTCGCGGCCATTTATGCGACCGCACAACCATTTTGTGGGACGCACTTTTGTCGTACAATCAACCTTAGAATATTTGCGGAGGGAGGTTCTGTGGCACATTATGTGACCCAGCCCAGTTCTGAAGGCCATTTTTCACGGTCATTTTGCGGACCGCAGAATCATTATGCGGTCACATATGCGACCGCATATCCTGTCCCGGGGCTTCATTTTTGGGGGTTTTAAACCCGCCCCTATTTCTTTTAAACATATGCCATAGTCCATTTTTGGGCATATTTCTGATATTTTTAGAGTGAGAAAAAGTTCTTAGAGTGGGGAAGTAACCTTCAACCTAATATCCAATAATTCTTGCTCAATCATTGAAGATTATCAAGAAAGTCCTCATCTTAAAAGTAAGAATCTATGCCCTAGCTCTTAATTTTAAAAATCTACTAAAAAGGGGATAATTAGAAAGACAATTATTGGGTGTGGGGGTTGTTATCTTGCATGCATGTATTCTTGAAGTATGTGGGAGGGTTGTGAACTAACAAATGATAGAGAATGGGTTGAGGAATGATAAAATCTTTCCTAAAAGTGCCTTAAAATATTAATGCACACCTAGTATTTGATAATGTGCTCGAATTCGCTAGAATCATGACCATTTTTCTAATTTTGGTCCAACTTGTTATATTTCTAAAATAGATCGAAGTGCTAAGAATTCTGCAACATTTTAAAGTTTAAAGGAAGCTCAATTGAGGTATGTTGGCTAGACCCTCTTCTTCTTAGAACCGAATCCCACGGTGTTCATGTAATTGGTGTAAGTCCCAAATTGATCATTATAGAATTGGCTATTCCTAATGTGTTTGTGTTGAAGGATGTATGTTCAATATTTATTCTAAATACTTCATGATGACATCTTGCAATTTGAGGATGTGTTCAAAATATGGAATATGCGTTAGAAATGTTAAGACTTCATGTCAAGATCGAATAAAGGTTGTTACACCAAATTGTATGAAAATACTTTATGTGCTTAGGATTCCCAAATTGCTCATATGTGTACAAATGCCTTAAATGGTAGGCATTATTGTTGTTGATGATGATAATGATGTTTGAATGTGGAAAGGAAAAACTGAAATTATGAAATACGGCCAAGTTCCAAGAATGACTTTCTAATTGAGGCCACTCATGCCAATGAATTGAAAAGATGTGAATGAAGTATGAAGTGAGATGATTGATTGAAAAGGTAATGTCTCGGGTGAGACGGCCTAGCCGATCGGGCCGTGATCGAACGTCATGCCACACACATGATACTGACTGTGCTGGAAATGATAATTGAAATTGTGGTTATAGTTGATGTCTCAAATGAGATGATCTAGCCGATCGGGTCGTGATCGGATTCTGTGTAAGAATACAGTGGTATTGTGAATTATGGTATATCGGCTCTAAAGATCACCCAACCTAATAACATGGAAATTGACTTGAGAACTTATGTGATACTTACTTGATGTTTTACTATTGTTTGAAACTCTTATTGAACTCATAACTGTTTCCCTCTTGTATTATTATTCATTCTATTGAGATGGTGTTTAATTTTATATACTAGTACTATTCGACAGTACTAACGTCCCTTTCGCTGGGGGCGCTGCATCTTTAAATGGATACAGGTGGTTCCATAGCAGGCATTGTTGATCAGCGATAGTGGTATATCCTCTTCCTAATAGACTTGGTGAGCCCCACTTCATACCGGGATCATGTATTGTATATTTTGTTCATATTATTATCACATTTTGAGGTATAGCCGGGGCCTTATTGCCGGCACTATCATAGCACTCTTTTGTATTTATTAGAGGCACTGTAGCCACTATGTGGGTTGTACATGGGTGCTAGAAAAGTCAAACACATTATGTTGTGTTTTGATCTCTTGTTCCACTCGAATAATAAGAATGTGTGTATCTTGAAACTTAAAAATGATGTAATCAATGAGACGATTTAGTATTGTATATAGGATCTTCCTACTGTCTAATTAATGAAATCATGTCTTCTATTGATCATGGGTAAGTTGGGTAGAAAGTATCTAACAGGCTTGCTCGACCGAGTTCACTCGTTTGAGCGCCGGTCGCGCTTTCCGAGATTGGGACATGACAAACTTGGTATCAGATCCTAAAGTTTTAAAGTGTCCTAGGATATCTCGAAGTCGTGTCTAGTATAGTCCTTCTTATCGGTGTATTGTCGACAACATCTTTAAGTTGGAGGCTACTTGGACATTTAGCAATAATACCCTTCTTTGATATTCTGGATCGTGCGATGAAACTGATTGTGATACTGTTCCTCCTCTAACTAGTGTATTCCTTTAACTTTCAGAGCATGGCTTCTAAGAAGAGATCAAGAAATGGCCATGGGGCCAATGCCGCCTCAGGAGTGGTAGTTGACCCTTTATTTGATGATGCGGGTGAATACCCAAGGGGTGAGGATAATCCCCCGACTGCTACACTGCCTGATTCCACTACAGCTGACTAGGCCACACCAGTTCATGCAACTACTGAGGGTGCAACGGTTCCTCCACCTGATATTCCGGTTCTGGTATTTCTGATGGGGATATTAGGGGAGCTATCCAGATGCTGACACAGATAGTGCCTTCTCAAGCCCAGAGATCAAATGTTGCACCCACTTCTTCTAGACAATTAGAGGATTCTAGTAGTTCCAGGGTGAACAGGTTTCTTCAGTTGGATCCTCCGGTATTCACATGTGCTAATCTCGAGGAGGACCCATATGACTTCATTAATGAGATTCATAAGACTCTCCGGGTTATGCGCACTACTGAGGCGGAGGGAGTGGAGTTGGCCGCCTACCGCCTGAAAGGGGTGGCCTATTCTTGGTTTGAGCCGTGGGAGGATTCTTGGGAGGAGGGGAGCCCTCCGACGAGGTAGAGTGAGTTTGCTAATGCTTTTATGGACCATTTCTTGCCGGCCGAGACTAGGGAAGCTCATGCCGCAGAGTTTGAGAACCTTAAGCAAGGAATTAAAAGTGTGTAGGAGTATCGCATGGAGTTCGCGCATCTGTCTAAATATGCCATTCTCATGTTACCTACTATGGAGGCTAGAGTGCGCCAGTTTGTGCAGGGCCTTAGCCCCTTGGTTATCAATGAGGCCGCTACAGCTACCTTGAATTTAGATATGAACTATGGGAAGATGGTAGCATTTTCTCAAGCTATAGAAAACTGTAATTTGAAGAACAGAATGGAGCAAGAGGGTAGTAGCAAGGCCCGATCCGCGGGTAACTTTAGGGAGTCATTTGGTGGGAGAAAATAAGCTTTTAGGGGAGGGTCATCAGGGCCATCCTAGTCTTATGCTCAGTCTTCAACCAGTGTACTGCCAGCAGGGCCCAGTCAGCAAGCAGGGGAGTCGTTTTAGGCCCAATCAGGGAAATAGGGGACCCCACCAGCAGGGGCGATCAAGAGGGAGACTCCAGTAGCAGCGGGGGCACCCATACCCCAGGTGTGGGAAGATGCACTTGAGGATCTGCTACATGGACCTACTCGTATGTTACGGGTGCGGATTGAGGGGTCATATTCATATGGAGTGTCGTTCATCCTGCCAGGGTGCGGGTAGGGGCACAACACAACCATCCAGTTCTGCAGCTGCTACATCTTCAGCACCCCCTCCAGCTCGAGGCACTCCAGCACCAGCAGGGCATGGTGCAGCTAGGGGTGGGGCGTAGAGTTCAGGAGGACCCAACCATTTCTATACTATGAGTGGTCGCTAGAGTGCAGAGGCTTCTCCAAATGTTGTCACAGGTATATTGACTGTCCAATCTCATGATATATATACTCTTATTGATCCCGGTTCCACCTTGTCCTATGTTAACCCTTATGTTGCTATGGAATTTGGGATAAAACCAGAACAGCTTCCTGAGCCGTTCTCTGTATCTACTTCGGTTGGCGAGTCTATTGTGGCCGCACGGGTTTATAGGGTTGTGTTGTCATGGTGCGTGGTCGGGACATCGTGGCCGATCTCATTGAGTTGGGGATGGTCGATTTTGATGTAATTATAGGAATTGATTTGCTTTATTCATGTTTTTCCAAGCTCGATTGCCGAACTAGGATTGTGAGGTTTGAATTTCCAAATGAGCCAGTTGTTGAGTGGAAGGGGGATGATGTAATGTGAAAAGGTAGGTTTATTTCTTACCTTAAGGCCACGAAGATGATTAATAAGGGGTGTATCTATCATTTGGCCAGGGTTACGGACATCGATGCTGAGGTGCCCACACTCGAGTCTGTGCCAGTTGTGAATGAATTTCCCGAGGTCTTTCCTGATGAGCTCCCTGGGATTCTGCCAAACAGGGAGATTGATTTTGGGGTTGATGTGATGCCAGGCACGGAACCAATATCTATTCCGCCCTACAGAATGGCACCAACAGAATTGAAGGAGCTAAAGGAACAATTGAAGGATTTGTTAGAGAAGGGTTTCATCCGACCGAGTGTGTCACCATGGGGTGCACCGGTTCTCTTTGTGAGGAAGAAAGATGGATCACTGAGGATGTGTATCGACTACCGGCAGCTCAACAAAGTCACAATCAAAAACAAATACCCATTACCAAGAATAGATGATTTGTTTGATCAGTTACATGGCACTAGGTACTTCTCCAAAATTGATTTACAATCCTGGTACCACCAATTGAAGATCAGGGAGCAGGATATTCCAAAAATAGATTTCAGGACCTGGTATGGGCAATTTGAATTTCTGATAATGTCTTTTGGGCTAACAAATGCCCCGGCGGCTTTCATGGATCTTATGAATTGGGTTTTCAAGCCTTTTCTCGATTCCTTTGTGATAGTATTCATTGACGATATCCTTGTGTATTCACGAGGTCGAGAGGACCATGCCGATCATCCCAGGGCAGTTTTGCAGACTCTTCATCAGTACCAATTGTACGTGAAATTTTCAAAATATGAATTTTGGCTCGATTCTGTCACATTCTTGGGTCATGTTGTCTCCGGAGAAGGAATTAAGGTTGACCATCAAAAGATTGCAGCGGTGAAGAACTGGCCTAGACCTACAATGCCAACCGAGATTCGCAGTTTCTTGGGCTTATGAGGGTATTACATGAAGTTTGTGGAGGGGTTCTCTACTCTTGCATCTCCATTGACTAAATTGACTCAGAAAACGGTTAAGTTCCAATGCTTCGATGCTTGTGAAAGGAGCTTCCAGGAGTTGAAATCAAGATTGACCACGACGCCGGTGTTGACCCTGCCAGATGGTACAAATGGGTTTGTGGTATATTGCGATGCTTCAAGGATCGGTCTTGGGTGTGTTTTAATTCAAAACGGCAAGGTTATAGCTTATGCTTCTAGGCAACTCAAGAATCATGAAAAGAACTACCCAATACATGACTTAGAACTTGCGGTGGTGGTTTTTGCATTAAAGATTTAGTGTCATTATTTGTAGGGGGTCTATGTGTATGTATTCACGGACCACAAGAGTCTTCAATATATTTTCAAACAAAAGGAGTTGAATCCGAGGCAGAGAAGATGGCTTGAGTTACTCAAGGATTATGATATCAATATTCTATATCACCCGAGGAAAGCCAATGTTGTGACAGATGCTATTAGCCGGAAATCTATGGGTAGTTTAGCACACTTAGAGTCATATCAAAGGCCGTTGGCCAAGGAAGTTCATTGATTGGCTAGTTTGGGAGTTTGTCTTGCGGACTCTAGTGAAGGAGGGGTGATTGTACAAAATAAGGCTGAATCATCACTTGTTGTGGAAGTCAAGGAGAAACAGTACAACGGTCCATTGCTGGCACAAATAAAAGAGGGGATTCATAAACATAAAACCATGACATTTTTCTCTTGGCATGGATGATGGTACACTAAGGTACCAAGGGTGTCTATGTATTCCAAATGTAGATGGTTTCCGGTAAAGAATCATGATCGAGGCTCACACTTCTAGGTATTCCGTGCACCCGGGCTCTACAAAAATGTATCATGATCTTAAGGAAGTCTATTGGTGGAATGATATGAAAAAAAATGTAGCAGACTTTGTGGAAAGGTGTCCGAATTGTCAGCAAGTAAAAGCCGAACACCAACGGTCTGGTGGGTTGGCACAAAACATAGAAATCCCAATGTGAAAGTGGGAAATGATTATTATGGATTTTGCGGTAGGGTTACCGCGTATTCCGTGGAAGTTTGACTCAATTTGGGTGATTGTGGATCGACTCACGAAATCAACACACTTCTTTCCAGTTAAATCTACCCACATAGCGGAATAGTATGCTCAGTTGTATATCAAGGAAATAGTCAGGCTGCATGGCACTCTAGTTTCTATCATTTCCGATCAAGGGGCACAGTTCACGGCCAATTTTTGGAAGAAATTTCAGCAAGGTTTGGGTACTCAGGTGAATCTTAGTACAACCTTCCATCCACAGACCGACGGGCAAGCAGAGCGGACTATTCAGACGCTTGAGGACATGTTGCGTGCTTGTGTTCTCGACTTCAAGGGTAGCTGGGATGATCATTTGTCACTCATAGAGTTTTCTTATAACAACAACTCTCATGCTAGTATTTAAATAGCACCATATGAGGCATTATATAGTAGGAGATATAGATCTCCCATTGGATGGTTCGAAATTGGGGAAGTTAAGTTGACAGGGCCAAACTTCATGTATCAGGCTATGGAGAAGGTTAAGATTATTAAGGAGCGGTTGAAAACTGCGCAAAGTCATCAAAAATCCTATTCGTATGTTCGTCGTAGAGACTTAGACTTCAAAAAAGATGATTGGGTATTCTTGAAGATTTCCCCCATAAAGGGTATAATGCGATTTGGAAGGAAAGGGAAATTGAGTCCGAGGTATGTTCGGCCATACAAAATCATTCAAAGGATTGGTCAGGTGGCGTACAAGCTTGAGCTACCACCCGAAATGTCATTAGTGCACCCCGTAATCACTCTACGGGCCGTAGAGTGAAACAACTACTTAGGCCATTTTTATGTCAATTTCGTGGCAAGTTATGCGACCGCACAACCATTTCGTAGGCCGCACTTTTGTCATACAATCAGCCTTCAAATATTTGCGGAGGGAGGTTCTGTGGCACATTATGCGATCGCAGAGTGAAGCAGTCAAGCCTAGTTCCGAAGGCCATCTTTCGCAGTCCTTTTGCGGTTCACAGATCCTGTCCCGAGGCTTTATTTTTGGGGTTTTTAAACCTGATCCTATTTCGTTAAAACATATGCCATAGTCCATTTTTGAGCATATTTCTGATATTTTTAGATTGAGAAAGAGTTCTTAAAGTGAGGAAGTAACCTTCAACCTAATATCCAACAATTCTTACTCAATCCTTGAAGATTATCAAGAAAGTCCTCATCTTAAAGGTAGGAATCTATGCCTTAGCTCTCAATTTCGAAAATCTACTATAAAGGGGATAATTAGAAAGACAATTATTGGGTGTGGGGGTTGTTATCTTGCATGCATGTATTCTTGAAGTATGTAGGAGGGTTGTGAGCTAAAATATAGTAGAGAATGGGTTGAGGAATGATAGAATCTTTCCTAAAAGAGCCTTAAAAACATTAATGCATACCTAGTATTTGATAATGTGCTCAAATGAGCTAGAATCATGACCATCTTCCTAATTTTGGTACAACTTGTTATATTTCTAAAATAGATCGAAGTGCTAAGAATTTCAGAATATTTTAAAGTTTAAAGGAAGCTCAATTGAGGTATGTTGGTTAACCCCCTTCTTCTTAGAATTGAATCCCACGGTGTTCATGTAATTGGTGTAAGTCTCAAATTGATCATTGTAGAATTTACTATTCCTAATGTGTTTGTGTTGAAGGATGTATGCGCAATATTTATTCTAAATGCTTCATGATGTCGTCTTGCCATTTGAGGATGTGTTCAAAATATGCAATATGTGTTAGAAATGTTAAGACTTTATGTCAAAATCGAATAAAGGTTGTTATGCCAAGTTGTATGAAAATCCTCTATGTGCTTAGGATTCCCAAATTGCTCATATCTGTACTAATGCCTTAAATGGTAGGCCTTATTGTTGTTGATGATGATAATAATGTTTGAATGTGGAAATGGGAAACTGAAATTATGAAATACGGCCAAGTTCCAAGAATGACTTTCTAATTGAGGCCACTCGTGCCAACAAATTGAAAAGATGTGAAAGAAGTATGAAGTGGGATGATTGATTGAAAAGGTAATGTCTCAGGTGAGACGGCCTAGCCAATCGGACGCCATGCCACAAACATGGTGGTGACTGTGCTGAAAATGATAATTGAAATTGTGGTTATGGTTGATGTCTCAAATGAGACAACCTAGCCGATCGGGTCGTGATCGGACTCCGTGTAAGAATACGGTGGTATTGTGAATTATGGTATATCGGCTCTAAATATCACCCAACCTAATAACATGGAAATTGACTTGAGAACTTATGTGATCCTTACTTGATATTTTACTATTGTTTGAAGCTCTTATTGAACTCATAACTGTTTCTCCCTTTTATTATTATTCATTCTATTGAGATGGTGTTTAGTTTTACATACTAGTACTATTCGATAGTACTAACGCCCCTTTTGCTGGGGGGCGCTGCATCTTTAAATGGATGCAGATGGTTCCATAGCAGTCAGTGTTGATCATCGATAGTGGTACATCCTCTTCGCAATAGACTTGGTGAGCCTCACTTCATCCTGGGGTCATGTATTGTATATTTTATTCATATTATTATCACGCTTTGAGATAGAGCCGTGGCCTTGTTGCCGGCACTATCATAACACTCTTTTGTATCTTTTAGAGGCTCCGTAGACACTATGTGAGTTGTACATGGGTGCTAGAAAAGTCAAACACATTATGTTGTGTTTTGATCTCTTGTTCCACTCGAATCATAAGAATGTGTGTATCTTGAAACTTAAAAATAATGTAACCAATGAGACGATTTTGTATTGTATATATGATCTTCCTACTGTCTAATTAATGAAATCATGTCTTCTCTTGATCATGGGTGAGTTGGGTAGAAAGTATCTAACAGGCTTGCTCGACCGGGTTCACTCGGTTGAGCGTCGGTCGCGCTTCCTGAAGTTGGGGCATGACATTTATCTATCAGAGTAATTATCCAACCCAATTTGGAAGATTTCTAAAATTTGCCCCCGGTCCCACGCGCTCAGATTCCGAAAATTGTTGAAGATAATTATTACCCATGACCTCATGAACTCAAATATATCATTTTCACCCAATTCCATAATCATTTTCGTGGTTAAATCCCATTTTTATCAAAACCTAAATTTTTCAACTAAACCCATAATTTTAACAATTTTACATGTTAAAATCTACCCATAATCTATGTATTTAACTTACATTGGATAGAAATTACTTACCTTCAATATCTAGGTGAAAACCCCTCTCCAAGAAGCTTCACAATCGCCCAAGAGATGAAAGAAATGAGTCAAAAATGACCTAAGTCCTGACTTAAATGAACCCTTCTGCCTCCAACAATTTCTGCTGCTGTCACGACCCAAACTCCCTCCGTATAATGTCGTGACGGCACCTAGTCTCTACGACTAGGTAAGCCTAACAAATTACGGAAAATAACAAAAAGAAAGTAAAACTTGGCAACTAACAGCAGTGGATAATTGAATAACTAGTAACAATGTCGCTCGGGATATACAATAACGTATACTCTATAAATACACAGTCTTCCCAAAACTCAGAACATCATAAGTCACAAGCTACAGAAGGAAACTAGTATCACTATATACCAGAGTCTAATAAAAGAAGTACGGAAGGTAAATGACAAGGAGAGAACAGAGGGGGACTCCGAGGTCTGCGGATGGGGAAGATGTACCTTGAAGTCTCCGTACAACAGCAAGCACTCTCAGCTAGTAGCAGGGCTGATAAGAAGCACCTGGATCTGCACACAAAACATGTGTAGAAGAGTAGCATGAGTACACCACAATGGTACCCAGTAAGTGCCAAGCCTAACTTCGGTCGATTAGTGATGAGGTCAGTTCAGGCCCACTGGTAAATAATAAATAAGGCAGGAGAATATACAGTATAATAAGAGACTAGAATTTAACAAAAGAAAACACAGCAAGGCAACAGTACAACACACAGGGGTAAATAGTAAGGGATCTCCCGAGATACCTTCTCGTAGTCCCAAAATAAATATACAGGAAGAACTCCCGAGGTGCCGCCTCGTAGTCTTAAAAGTAAATATACAGGGAGAACTCCCGAGGTACTGCCTCGTAGTCTAAAAAGTAAATATATAGGGAAAACTCCCGAGGAACCGCCTCGTAGTCTCAAAAGTAAATGTGCAGGGAGAACATCCGAGGATCCGCCTCGTAGTCTCAAAAGTAAATATATAGCTCAAACCAACAAATATAACAGCTAACAACAAGATTTCTACAGTTATACTGATAAAGAATAAGGAAAAGCAGGAAATCAACTAGGCATGCTTCACATAGTCCAAATAAGCAGTTAAAGCATGTAGACATGCAATATTAGACTAAACAGGATAACTACACATATTGGAATAGCTCAATTAAGAATGAAAACAGAATAATACTCATTTAAACAGTATAACTCAAATTAAAGGAAAAATAGGTTGCTACTCAGTAAAATAAATTGGGTTTTACAACAAATAACCCATGTACGTACTCGTCACCTCACGTACACGGTGCTCACATATCACAATAGTACCAAATCCTAAGGGGATTTCCCCCATACAAGGTTAGGCAAGCCACTTACCTCGAACCAAGCTCAAATCAATCCGTAACAATATTTTTTCCACGAATATCCGACTCCAAATGGCCCAAATCTAGTCAAAATTAATTACATATCATAAATATAACTATAATAAACTAATCTAGTTAATGAAATCAAAGCTAAAGCAAGAAATTAGAAAATCGCCCCAAAAGGTCTCCCCGGGTCCACCTCTCGAAATCGGGTAACAATCACAAAATACAAACACCCATTCACTCAGAGTCGAACCATACGAGAATTTCTCAAATTCGACCTCAAATCGCCTTCCAAATCTCAAAAAGTTAGTCTAGGAAGTTTCTACCATTTTTACCCAATTTCCAACTTAAATCCTTAATTAAAGGGTGGAATCAACTATAGATTAATGAGATATAACCATAAAAGAGTTAAGAATCGTTACCCACAAGATTCCTATGAAAATCCCTCAAACTTTCACCTCAATCCGAGCTCTCTAGGTCCAAAAATGGAGAATGAAATCAAACCCTCGCACTTAGCCCTTTTCTTCCCAGTGATTTCGCACCTGCGGGCCAAGAATCGCACCTGCGGAATTCCCATCGCATGTGTAGATTCCACTTAAAACCTCAGCGTCCGATTCTGCGATCAAAGGGTCGCACCTGCGTGTGCACACCTACGGACCCATGTCCGCTTCTACGGTCTTCTTCCGCTCATGCTGGTCGTAGAGCACTTCTGCGGGAATCATAGATGCGGCACCTCCTTCGCACCTGCAACCCCATGAAGCTCCTCTCCTCCCCCATTCTGCGCTTGCCTCTCTGCACTTGCGATCCCGCACCTGCGGTCTCCCCACCGCAGGTGCGAAAACACCAGAACTCAGATAGCTTCAGCAATTGCATAAGTCCAAAACTCAATCCGTTAAGCATCTAAAACACACCATAGGCCCCCGAGGCCTCAACCAAATATACCAATAAGTCCTAAAACACCATACGAACTTAGTCGACACCGCAAATAACATCAAACAATGCCAAAAACATGAATCACCCTCCAATTCAAACTTAATGAACTTAAAACTTTAAATTTCTACAACCGATGCCGAAACCTACCAAACCACGTCTGATTGACCTCAAATTTTGCACACAAGTCATATTCAACATTACGGACCTACTCCAACCTTCGGAATCGGAATCCGACCCCGATATCAAAAAGTTCACTACCGATCAAACTTTCCAAAAATTTAACTTTCGCCATTTCAAGCCTAATTTAGCTACAGACCTCCAATTCACATTTCGGACATGCTCCTAAGTCCTAAATCATACTCTCAAACTCTGTGTGCCATGATTCCCTGAGGCTCTAAGGGACATACTCTCTCAAAAGCATGTTTGAGAACTGAGTCCATGTAAGTGAAGCTGCCTCATCCAGACTACTCAACTCATAAGCATGCCACCACTGATAGGGTGCTCTTCTAAGCTGGAAGGTGGTAAAAGAAACCCCACTCATCTCCGCTACGCCCATAGTACGGAGAACACAATGACACTCCTCCAGAAAACCCTGGGCATCATCTGTAGCCAATCCGCTGAAGGTAGGTGGGTCGTACTTCTTGTACCTCTCAAGTTTGAGCTGCTCCGCCTCAGAAGCAGCTGTCTTAGTCTCGTGCTAAATCGGAGTTACCGGCTGCATCGGTATAATCTCTGGAACCTGGTCGTCCTGAACCCACTTCTCTGGAGTATCGGTGACGGGAGTCTGTACTCCTCCCCCGGTCTGAGATGTGGCAGGAGCAAGTGCAATCAATCCAACATGAGCTAAGGTGCTAAACATGATCAGAAACTGGGCTAAGGTCTCCTGGAGAGCTAGTGCAACAATAGGTGTCTCAGGTGTCTGCCCTTCAGTTAAAGCTACTGGGGGCTCCTCCGTAGCAGCTCATGAGGGTGCTCTGGCTGCACCGCATGGACGTCCTCGGCCTCTACCCCGGCCCCAGCCTCTCACGGCTCTAGCAGGGGGGCACAAGTGCCTGGTCATCAAATCCTCCAGTATAGGTCCTCACCATCTGTGAGAAATAATAGAATACAGAAGTTTAGAATTTTTGATGTCAACAAATTTCGCACGCCAAGGAATCAAAGAAGTATAATTTTTCCTAATAGTTCTATAACATCCCGAAGATAAGTACAGACGTCTCCGTATCGATCCGCGAGACTCTAATAAACCGACTTCTGACTCACGACACCTGTGAACCTAGAACTCTGATACTAATTTGTCACGACCCAAACTCCCTCCGTATAATGTCGTGACGGCACCTAGTCTCTACGACTAGTAAGCCTAACAAATTGCGGAAAATAACAAAAAGAAAGTAAAACTTGAAAACTAACAGCAGTGGATAACTGAATAACTAGTAACAATATCGCTCGGCATATACAATAACCAATACTCTATAAATACACAGTCTTCCCAAAACCCGAAGCATCATAAGTCACAAGCTACAGAAGGAAACTAGTAAATCTATACACCAGAGTCTAACAAAAGAAGAACGGAAGGTAAATGACATAGGAGAGAACAGAGGGGGACTCCGAGGTCTACGGATGCGGCAGATGTACCTTTAAGTCTCTGTACGATAGCAAGCACTCTCAGCTAGTAGCGGGGCTGATAAGAAGCACCTGGATCTGCACACAAAACATGTGCAGAAGAGTAGCATGAGTACACCACAACGGTACCCAGTAAGTGCCAAGCCTAACCTCGGTCGAATAGTGACGAGGTCAGGTTAGACCCACTGGTAAATAATAAATAAGGTAGGAGAATATACAGTATAATGAGAGACTAGAATTTAACAAAAGGAAACATAGAAAGGTCATGGTACAACACATAAGGGTAACACAATAGGGGATCTCTCGAGATACCGTCTCGTAGTCCCAAAATAAATATACATGGAGAACTCTCGAGGTACCACCTCATAATCGCAAAAGTAAATATACAGGGAGAACTCCCGAGGTACCGCCTCGTAGGTACCGTCTCGTAGTCTCAAAAGTAAATGTATAGGGAGAACTCCCAAGGAACCGCCTCGTAGTCTCAAAAGTAAATGTGCAGGGAGAGCTCCCGAGGAATCGCCTCGTAGTCTTAAAAGTAAATATACAGCTCAAACCGACAAATACAACAGTTAACATCAAGATTTCTACAGTTATACTGATAAAGAACAAGGAAAATCAGGAAATCAACTAGGCATGCTTCACAGAGTCCAAATAAGCAGCTAAAGCACGTAGACATGCAATATTAGACTAAACAGGAAAACTAAACATATTGGAATAGCTCAATTAAGAATGAAAACAGACTAATACTCATTTAAACAGTATAACTCAAATTAAAGAAAAAACAGGTTGCTGCTCAGTAAAATAAATCGGGTTTTGCAACAAATAGCATGTGTACGTACTCGTCACCTCACGTACATGGCGCTTACATATTACAACATTATCAAATCCTAAGGGGATTTCCCCCACATAAGGTTAGGCAAACCACTTACCTCGAACCAAGCTTAAATTAATCCGTAACAATGCTTTTTCCACGAATATCAGACTCCGAATGGCCCAAATCTAGCCAAAATCAATTACATATCATAAATATAACTATAAGAAACTAATCTAGTTAATGAAATCAAAGCTAAAGCGAGAAATTAGAAAATCGCCCCAAAACGTCTCCCCGGGCCCACGTCTCGGAATCGTGTAAAAGTCACAAAATACGAACATCCATTCACTCACGAGTCCAACCATACAAGAATTTCTCAAATCCGACCTCAAATCGCCTTCCAAATCTCAAAAAGTTAGTCTAGGAAGTTTCTACCATTTTTACCCAATTTCCAACTCAAATCCTTAATTAAAGGGTGGAATCAACTATAGATTAATGAGATATAACCATCAAAGAGTTAAGAATCGTTACCCACAAGCTTCCTATGAAAATCCCTCAAACTTTCACCTCACTCCGAGCTCTCTAGGTCCAAAAATGGAGAATGAAATCAAACCCTCGCACTTAGCCCTTTTCTTCCCAGCGATTTCGCACCTGCGGGCCAAGAATCGCACATGCGGAATTCCCATCGCGTATGCGGATTCCACTTAAAAACTCAGCATCCGATTCTGTGATCAAAGGGTCGCACCTGTGTATGCGTACCTATGGACCCATGTCCGCTTCTACGGTCTTCTTCCGCTCATGCTGGTCGTAGAGCACTTTTGCGGGAATCATAGATGCGGCACCTCCTTCGCACCTGCAACCCCATGAATCTCCTCTCCTCCCCCATTCTGCGCTTTCCTCTCTGCACTTGCGATCCCGCACCTGCGGTCTCCCCACCGTAGGTGCGAAAACACCAGAACCCAGATAGCTTCAGCAATTGCATAAGTGCAAAACTCAATCCGTTAAGCCTCCGAAACACATCCGAGGCCCCCGAGACCTCAACCAAATATACCAAAAAGTCCTAAAACACCATACAAACTTAGTCGAGCCCTCAAATCATATCAAACAACACTAAAAACATGAATCACCCTCTAATTCCAACTTAATGAACTTGAAACGTTAAATTTCTACAACCGATACCAAAACATACCAAACCACGTCCGATTGACCTCAAATTTTGCACATAAGTCATATTCAACATTACATACCTACTCCAACTTTTGTAATCGGAATCCGACCCCGATATCAAAAAGTCCACTACCGGTCAAACTTTCCAAAAATTAAACTTTTGCCATTTCAAGCCTAATTTAGCTACAGACCTCCAATTCACATTCCGGACACGCTCCTAAGTCCAAAATCACCCAACGGAGCTAATGGAACTG
Organism: Nicotiana otophora; assembly: GCA_000715115.1. NCBI lineage: Eukaryota > Viridiplantae > Streptophyta > Magnoliopsida > Solanales > Solanaceae > Nicotiana > Nicotiana otophora. The sequence continues at coordinate 237,920 of AWOL01S0019552.1, read as the reverse complement.
ACGAAACTCCATTCCGAAGTCGTCTTCACATAGTTCAAACTACGGTCAAATTCCTAAGAATTAAACTTCCATTTTAGGGACTAAGTGTCCCAATTCACTCCAAAACCATAACAACAACAACCTCCCGGCAAGTCACATAAACAGAAAAAGGGTACAAGGAAAGAACTAAATAGGGGATAGGGGCTATTACTCTTAAAACGACCGGCCGGGTCGTTACAGCTTCTGCGGAGAAAAGGCCGCATCTGCGGCAAATGCATCGCAGATGCGACCCCTTCCTAGCCGGCCTACTTCCGCTTTTGCGGTGCCCTCTTCGTATCTTCGAGCTCGTAGATGCAGCAAGCCCTCGCACATGTGCCATATCCCCTCCTACTCAAGGCTGCTTTTGCGGACCACAGACTGCTTCTGCGGTGCCGCACCTGCGACCATTTCTTCGCAAGTGCGAACGTACCAGAAGCCCTGTTGCTTCAGCAACTTCTTCCATGTGCAAACGAGTTCCCTGCATTGCCTGAATAGTATCCGATGCCCCGAGGTCTCGTGTAAACATACCAACAAGTTTGAAATCATAAAACGGACTCGCTCGAAACCTCGGAACACGTGAAATAACACCAAAACTAAGGATTACACTCCAAATCAAATCATATTTACTTATGAACTTCAAGTCGTTCTCGAACGGGTCTAGAATCATACCTGGAGTACCGAATAAGTGTGGATATCTGCTTTGCATATCCTCCTCGGTCTCCCAAGTCACCTCCTCTACTGGTTGACCCCTCCACTAAACTTTTACCCAGAAATTATCTTGGACCTCAACTGGCGAACCTGCCTGTCAACAATGGAAACTGGCTCCTCCTCGTAACACAGGCTCTCATCTAGCTGAACCATGTTGTAGTCTAACACATGCGACCTGTCGGCATGATACTTCCTGAGCATAGACACGCGGAAGATCGGATGAACTCCCGATAGATTGGGAGGCAAATCAAGCTCATAAGAAATCTCCCCAACTCATCTCAATACCTCAAATGGACCTATAAACCTTGGGCTAAACTTTCCCTTCTTCCCGAACCTCATGATTCCCTTCATAGGCGAGACTTTCAAGAGAACCTTCACGCCCACCATAAATGATAATTCATGCGCCTTTTGATCCACGTAACTCTTCTATCTAGACTATGCTATACGAAGTCGCTCCTGAATCAACTTTACCTTTTCCAAGGCATCCTTCACCAAATCAGTACCATATAACTTAGCCTCGCCGGGCCCAAACCGCACGATGGGCGAACGACATTACCGACCATATAAGGCCTCAAATGGAGCCATCTCGATGCTGGACTGATAACTGTTGTTGTAAGCAAACTTGACCAAAGGAAAGAATCGATCCCACTGCCCTCCAAAGTCAATCACACATGGTCTAAGCATATCCTCCAAGATCTGAACCGTCCGCTCCGACTGTCAGTTGGTTTGTGGATGAAAGGCTTTGCCGAGCTCTACCCGAGTCCCCAACTCACTATGTACTGCCCTCCGGAAATGCAAAGTAAACTGAGGGCCTCTATCTGATATAATGGAAACAGGCACACCATGCAACCGAACAATCTCCTGAATGTAAATCTGGGTCAATCTCTTTGAAGAATACGTGGTCACAACCGGAATGAAGTGTGTCGACTTGGTCAACCTGTCAACAATGACACAAACTGCATCAAACTTTCTCAAGGTTCGCGACAGCCCAACTATGAAGTCCCTATTAATGCGCTCTCATTTTCACTTAGGTACAACCATCTGCTGGAGTCACTACAACAAAAAAGGGATTTAGCCCGCAATACAGAAGGTCATTAGTAGCAATAACAATTGCCGCTATTTCATTTACCGGCTATTGTTCTTTAGCCACTGAAGCCGGGGTCGGTAAAGCCTTTAGCAACCACTGTCACAAATGCTGGTAAACGGTATGAAGTATTGCTGCTAAAAACCATAAGCTTTAATGACAATTATTTGCGGCAATTATGATGGCTACTAAATCCAATCCAAAATATCTAATAATGCTTCTTTAGCGTCCATTTATATAGCCGCTAAATTTAAAATAATTGCCGCTAAAAGTTCATATATTTAATGGCAACAGTGTTGTGGCAATTAGAATGGCTATAGTATTCCTCTTTAGCGTCTATTTTAATGGATGATATATTAAACTAAATTGCTACTAAAAGTCAATATCTTTAACAACAATTATTTTCCAACAATTATAATGGCTACAATATCCCTAGTAGAAATGTCTTAACTTTTTCGTTTATCGTCCATTTAAATTAGCGCTAAAAGTCACAAGTTGTAATAGCAATAGTTTAGCCACCATTAATAACAGTTACTACATTCGTCCAGAATATGATCCAAACAACAAAATATATTAATATTAATTCAAAAAATATAATATATCTCCTTAAGTCTTAACAAGTAAAAGTAAGTACTAATCATAAATATTAATTCCACAGTAACTTTAAAAATAAACTTATATTGTTTGAACTAAATAACTAGTGTCATTATATAACTAATCCTGACAAATAATAGTCTTCAAATAATTTCTGTAACTTTTTATCATATTAAAATCTTCCACCCGCTAAATTATCGAACATCAGACTGTATGACATGAAATTATAATATAATTGTGTCAAAAGAAGAAATATAATGTAATAAAACATCTTGAAGACTCCATTACTATCAAATTCCTTTTCAGCCAACTCGTGGTACGATGGAATAGAGCTAGGTTGGGCACCTGGAGCCAAAATAATACAAAAATCGATATCATGATTTGGTGGCATGCCTGGAAGATCAGAAGGAAACACATCTGAGAACTCCTGGACCACAGGCACTAAATCAATCGCCGGAGTCTCTGCAGTAGTATCCCGAACATAAGATAGATAAGCCAAACAACACTTCTCGACTATGTGTCGAGCCTTCAGAAAAGAGATAACCTGACTAGATGTACTAACAAACGAACCCTTCCACTCCAACCTAGGCAACTCTGGCATCGCCAAGGTAACTATCTTGGCATGGCAATGAAGGATGGAGTGATATAGAGACAACTAATCCATGCCTAGGATGACATCAAAGTCGGTTATATCAAGCAACAGAAGATCTGCTCTAATCTCATAACCATAAAAAGTCACGATACAGGACCGATAGATCCGATCCACCACAATAGAATCTCCCACTAGCGTGGACACATATACATGAGTACCCAAGGACTCACGAGAAACACCGAGGAAATGAGCAAACAGAGATGAAACATATAAATATGTAGACCCTGGATCAAATAGTACCGAAGCATCCCTACCGCAGACACAAATAATACATGTGATCACGGCATCTGAGGCCACAACATCGGGTCTAGCCGGAAAAAAGTGCCACCTGACTAGCCTTCACCTGACTGGCCTCCACCTCTAGGACAGCCCCTACCTACCTACCATCTACATCTAGGCAGTCGGACGATTGGTGTGGCAGCTGGTGCTGTAATCATAGGCTGATGACCCTTCTATACTGCCTTGCCCAGAAGTCTGGGACAAAACCTCTTTAGGTGGCCAGGATCCTCGCACTCATAATAACCCCTCGGAATACTGGACTGCTGACCTGAATTCTGACCATGATGGCCTGAATACCCACTGGAAGAACCTTGAATGACTGGTGGGCGGTAGGATCTCTCTGGCATGGCACTGAAATAGGGCCGCACTGGAGCACCCTGAGAAGGCGACGGTGCTGGATATGTGGGCCTACTAGACTGACCCCTCACAAACTGACCTCTTCCCCTAAACGGAGTACCATTGAACCCTCCAAAATATCGAATTCTCTTGTCCCTTATCGTCTGCTCTCAGCTCCGCTGACGAACACCCTCAATACTCTGAGCTATCTCCAGAACACCCTCAATCATCCGAGCTATATCCACAACTAGCTCTTAAGTAGTCCACATCTCAATCTCTCAGACCATAGTGGCCTGGATACCAGAGTGCAAATTGGCAAAAAACCTCTGCACTCTCTCTGTATTGGTGGAAAGTATCATAAGTGCATGGCAAGACAACTCAGAGAATCTCTCCTCATAGTCGGTCACTGACATATGACCCTGCTGGAGATGCTCGAATTGAAATCACAACTCTTCCCTCTGAGAGGGTGGAATATATCTGACCAGGAAAAGGCGTGTGAATTGGTCCCAAGTCATGAGAGGAGAACCTGCTAGTCTGCCGAGAAGATAGGACTGCCACCATCTACGGGCCCTGTCCTCCAGTTGAAAGGTGGTAAAGTCCACCCCGTGGGACTCCAATATCCTCATGTTGTGCAGTCTGTCCATGCACCGATCAATAAAGTCCTGGGGGCCCTCATGTCATTCACCTCCAAAGACATGAGGATGTAGCCTGGTCCATCTGTCCAATAGCTTCTGCGGCTCGCCGGCCGCAACTGGTCTGGGCTCAGGTATGACTGTTGCAACTGGCTATGCTCCGCCCACGGGTAGTGCGTCCAGGGTCTGATATACAATATATGCATGCCATGGAGCCTGAGCGGTAAGGGTCTGTGCTCCCCCTCCCACCTGAGATGTGGCTGGGTCTGCTGGAAATAAACTAGCGTGAGTCATAGAATCTATGAACTGCAGCATACGGCCCATGACCTTCTGAAATCCGTGTGTGGACATGAAGACCACTAGGGCTAGCTCTACTGCAGGCACCTCACCATGCTCCTCAATAATAGGATCCTCTACTGGATCCACTGGTGGCATAACTGGAGCAACTCTAGGACTCCCTCATTTTCTACCACGAGCTGGAGCCCTCCCTTGGCCTCTAGCAACAGGGGCTCCTCTATGGTCGGGTACATCTGCCGCACGCGTTTTGACCATATGTGAGAGAATAAGAGAAAGATATTTAGCACAACATCAACTACACGATAGGCTATGAAGAAATAGTAGTTTTCTAACACCCTATAGCCTCTCGAAGATAAGTACGGACGTCTCCGCACCGATCCGCAAGACTCTATTAGGCCTGGTCATAACTTGTGAGACCTACGTGAACTTAGTACTTTGATACCATGTTGTCACGACCCAATTTCTCCTATAGGCCGTGATGGCGCCCAATATCACCGCTAGGAAAGCCAACAGTGAACTAACCATACAATTGTTCTTCTTAATAATTTTAAATTTGTTGATTTTTATTAATTAAGTAAGAGGTTAAAAATTTAATAAAATAAAGCGTAAATAGATATGAAAGCAAGTGTGCTGTAATAAATACTCAAAAAACCATCAAATGTCTACTAGCATATTTTCAAGACCTGGTGTCACAAGTGTATGAGCTACTAGTAGAATATACAAAACACTAAACTACTGTAGGAAATAGAGTAGACAGAAAGTAAATGTAAAAGAAAGACTCTGGGTACTGCAGAACGGACTCGGAAAGCAGCTCGCCACTAAGTCTCGAAGTATTAGGGGTGCGCGCCAGGATGACTACCAAATGCACCTACCTCAGATCCTGCACGATTAGTGCAGAAGTATAGCGTGAGTATATAAACAACATGTACCCAGTAAGTATCCAGTCTAACCTCAAAGAAGTAGTGACGAAGGGTCAATATCGACACTTACTATGGGCCAATAATAAAATGCAGAAATTCTAAATAGGTATGAGACATGAAAATAATAATAATAACACAATAACAAGCAGTGAATAAATGACTCCTTAACTGACAATAAATTCCAAAATCTCTAGCCAACACCTACTAACCCCAAATCAATTTATGTCATTAAATAATTTATAACCTCTCAATCCATAAAATAAAATCAATTGTAATCAGGCTCCGAGTATTATCACGCATGATTTATGGCGATGTCATATGACCCGATCAAAAAATATACTGTGTGCACTGCCGAGGGTCGAACGACATGAACCATAGATGCATCTATTATAATATCGAGGCGAACGACCCGTTCCCATGAGAACAGAGAAGTTTACCTCGCTGGCGTAAGTACTTGCGACGCAAGAGGACATGAATTTCTCAAAATTATTAAGTACTTCTCAATTCTTTCCCCAAATAAGAAGTCAAACTTGGAAGTTGTCAATTTTAAAATCTTTAGTCTCAGCTCTATTTAAGATAACTAATATGCACAACAAACATGACAGTACAATTAAAGCATGACATAAATCTAAGACCACCCGGACATCTCATGATATATAGCTACGTACGGACTCTCGATACCTAGTACGTACGTAACTCCCCACACAAGTAATTCACAACAAAATACATCTAAGGGGATGAGTTCCCTCTTACAAGGTTAGGCAAGTGACTTACCTTGTTCTCAAACTCACTTTCGGTCTACAAATACGCTCTATGTCCTCAATTTAGTGCCAAATAATCCGAAACTAGCCAAATATTATATAAATAAATCAATATATACTCAAAAGTTCATAATTTAACTATCGGAGTAATTACCCAACCCAATTTGGAAAATGCCTAAAATTCGCACCCGGTCCCATGCGCTCGGATTTTAGAAATATTTGAAGATAAATTTTACCCATGACCTCACAAACTCAAATATATTATTTTCACCCAATTCCGTAATCATTTTCGTGGTTAAATCTCATTTTTATCAAAACCTAGGTTTTTCAACCAAACACATAATTTTCACAATTTTACATGTTAAAATCTATCCATAATCTATGTATTTAACTTACGCTGGATAGAAATTACTTACCTTCAATAGCTAGGTGAAAACCTCTCTCCAAGAAGCTTCAAAATTGCCCAAGAGATGAAAGAAATGAGTCAAAAATGACCTAAGTCCCAACTTAAATGAACCCTTCTGCCTCCAGCGATTTTCGCTTCTGCGGAGTAAAGATCGTTTCTGCGGCTCCACATCTACGGCAAATGCATCGTAGATGCGGCCCCTTCCCAGCCGGCCTACTTCCGCTTCTGCGGTGCCCTCTTCGCATATGCGTGCTCGCAGATACGGTCAACCCCTCGCACCTATGCCACAACCCCTCCAGCTCAAGGCCTCTTCTGCGGACCAATTATCGCTTCTACGGTCGCGCACCTGCTCCCCTCTTGTCCGCACCTGCCACTAACCAACCGCTTCTGTGGTGCCGCACCTGCAGCCGTTTCTTCGCAGGTGTGAACGCACCGAAGCTCTGCTGCTTCAGCAACTTCTTCCAAGTCCAAATGAGTTCCGCGCATCGCCCAAATAGCATCCGAGCCTCCCAAGGCCTTGTCCAAACATACCAGCAAGCTCGAAATCATAAAACGGACTTGCTCGAACCCTCGGAACACGTGAAATAACATCAAAACTAAGGATTACACTCCAAATAAAATCAAATCAACTTATGAACTTCAAGTTCTTCTAACTCACTCCGAACGCGCCGAACCATACTTAAACTACTCGGAATGACACCAAATTTTGCGTGCAAGTCTTAAATCACCATACGTAGCTATTCCCAGGCTCGGAATCCCAAACGGACCTCGATAATACCAAAACCTACTTCAAACCAAATTTAAAGAACTTTTAAACCTTAAAAGCGCCAATTTTCAACATTAAGCGCTGAAATACTCCCGAGTCATCCAAAACCCGATCTGAATGCACGCCCAAGTCCAAAATCATCATTCGTATCTATTGGGACCGTCAAATCCCGATTCCGAGGTCGTTACTCAAAATATTTACCCAAGTCAAACTTAACCCTTTTTAAGCCAATAATAAGGAATTAAGTGTTCCGATTTCAACCCGAACCCTTTCAAATCCCGAACTAACTATCCCCGCATGTCATAAAATAGTAAAAGCACATACGGAGAATCTTATTTAGGGGAGCGGGGTTCTAGAAAGCAAAATGACCGGTCGGGTCGTTACATATTTAGTACAACTAGTCTAAGTACTCGCGCATGCACCCTATCTCAAAAAGTATAAGATGTTAAAATATTACATAAATATTTTATTATAAATTATTTGAATTATGGAAAAAAGATGAAAGTGGTACAGTGTCTTCAAAAATCCAAGTAAGAAAGAATATAAATTATCAATTAAGCTTTCAATTTAAAGAAACACCAATAAATTAATTTTATGAAAATAACTACAATTTGTAAACCTAATAACAGATACTATCTAAAAAATATTGTCGATATACTTACGGAATCAAATTTCAAGAATAGTCAAAAGTATAAATTATCAATCAAACTTTGAAAAAACACTTCCAAATTGAGTTTTATGAACATTGAATAGGTTATTTGAAAGAAAAATAGAGGGACAAAATTGTTCTTATGTTGTTAAAATCTTAAAATATATTGACAAAAGGCCGATGTAGAAAACCAAAATTATGCGGAATCAATTTTTGTGGGATTTTTCTTGTCAGAAACAACTCTGCCTATTGTTTTCATAGTCTTTTATTTTCTTGATATTGCATCCTTATTAGGGAACACTAAAACCTACCAAATTAAACATAAAATTAGAAATAACTACATACGAGTTATAAAACAAAATAGATACTTCATCGAGGAACATAGGCGAGAATGCTCTCCCATTTGAATTTTCAAATAATATTATATTTATATTACATAGTTCAGATAAGAAGAAAACAATTATAAGATAAGAACTTTAAAATCTTAAATATTAGAAATTCTTACGAAGTAGTTAAAATAAGAATAAAATTAATACATAAAATTCAGTAGATTTCGAAGTGCTAAATATTAGGAAAGCATTAAATGACTAATTTGTCTAGTGTGAAACCTATTTTTAAAGGGTAAAAAATGTGAACGACATTTCGCTAAGGGAGTTCATACTTTTAAAATAATGCATGACCCTCGTATTAATAAGAATAAACTTCTAAAAATAATATAAATAATATACATCAATACAATATTCAAATTAGTCTGTGAATGAATTCAATTACTAATACAAATACGTGAATTCAAAATTTAACTACTAATATAAAATCTTTTTTCTCAATAAAATAGAACTTGAATTTTTTAAATTTTGTAGCTGCTGCTCGAACAACGCAAAGTTTTGATAAACAACGTTAAGTTTTGAAGTAGTTGCTTATATAATTCAAATAGGAAAGAATTTACATAAGGTTTTATTGTGTATAGGTCAAATAGACCAAGAAAATAAAAAAATAGAAACTCCTAAATTAAAAAGAAGTTCAAAGTGTTTGTTTTTTACTAAACCTAAAAGGAGTACAAGATGGTGAAATTGAATGAAACTTCCATAATGTGAATTAATATGTCAAAATATTATTAACTAAAAAAGACCCTTCTAAGAATAAAAGTTTTATTGAACATAAAGGAATTAAATATGAATGAATGAACTTGAAATTTGATACTCCAGCATATGAATGAACTTGAACATGAACAAAACTTTCATTGTGTACAGTGAATGTACTTGAAATTCTAGAACATAAAGGAATTAAAACATAAAAGTTGTAAATATTAGGAAATTAAATGACTACTCCTAAATAAAAGGGAACTAATTAAATGACTATTCCTAAATAGTAGGAAACTAATTAAATCTTTATTCCTAAATGTAGGAAAATGTCACGACCCAAAATCCCACCACAGACGTCGTGATGGCACCTAGTCTCTAAGACTAGGTAAGCCGATTTCTTTTACATTTTGAAGCCATTTTTTTTGAACTGAAATCGAACAACAGAAATAATTACAATACACAACCTCCCAAGACTTGTAGTATTGAGTCACGAACTCTAACTGAATAGATGGAATGATCACGAGGACAGAATATACAATATTGTTTGATTACAAATTAACAGTACAATGAAATGAAAAGACTCCAAGGGACTGCGACGGCCAAGCAGCTCTACCTTGAATCCTTATGATCGCGCTTTAACTCTACTCAAGTTTGATATCTTCAATACCTGGCTCTGCACAAAAATGTGCAGAAGTGTAGTATGAGTACGCCACGGTCGGTACCCAGTAAGTATCAAGACTAATCTCAATGGAGTAGAGACGAGGTACAGTCAAGACACTCACTAGTCTAATAACCTGTGCAATATAATATACAGAATAATAGAAAACAAATAACAATAGGACAACATGGAACAACCAGTGATATGCACAACATACAACAAGAATACCATTAATATCACTCAACGATTAATAAATACAAGTACACCCAATTAAATCAAGT
>AWOL01S0019552.1:198385-209895 GCA_000715115.1 Nicotiana otophora | reverse complement strand
TGCAACCCGATCCTCCAATATATTCATTATAATTAATTCTGTTGCGGCGTGCAACCCGATCCTCCAATATATTCATTATAATCAATCCTGTTGCGGCGTGCAACCCGCTCCTCCAATATATTCATTTACTAATTCTTATAGAAGAAATTTTTCCAATAAATGCAATAATTAATATAAAATTATAAGACAACAAGCATACAATAATTATGATTTAATTATGAAACAAAGGCAAATAGCAAATTATTATGGAAATCATAGAGAGAATATGCAGTTTAATATTTAATATGCTAAATGTCAAATAACAATTAAGGCACATAATTCAAATAGCATGTAATAATTAATGCAGGAATTCAAGAATTAATATTTGACAAAGAAGGAGAGAAACAATTATTATAATAATTAATTCAGGATTTAAAATAATTTATAATTTTTTAAGTAAGAAGGTAACAATTAATTTGATGACGTATAGACACTCGCCACCTCGCCTATACGTCGTTCACATGCAATTCACATAACAAATAATTTGAGGGTTCTATTCCCTCAATTCAAGGTTAACAACGACACTTACCTCGCTTTGCAAATTTCAATCAATTACTCAATCAAAACTTTTTCTTTTAAATTTTTCTCCGAAAGCTTCAAATCTATTCACAAACAATTCAATATACTCAATACGAATCATAGGAATTAATTCCATATGCATTTGCTAATGTTTCGGATAAAATCTAAAATTCATTAAAATATTCGACAGTGGGACCCACGTCTCAAATCTCGGAAAAACTTACGAAATCCGAACACCCATTCCGAGACGAGTCCAACCATATAAATATTATCCAATTCCAATGTCAAAAGGACATTCAAATCTTAAATTTTCGTTTTTGGAAGATTTTATAAAAATCTGATTTTTCTTCCATATATTCACGAATTTATGATATAAATGAGTATGAAATCATGAAATATAATCAATATAGGAGAAGGAACACTTACGCTAATGTTTATCCGTGAATATCGCCCAACAATCGCCTTACCCCAACTCAAAAATGGAAAAGAGCTGAAAATAGGTCGAAACTCTATTTCCAGAACTTAAGTTCTGTTTCTGAGATTTTTACTCTTCGCGAACGCGGTCAGTTCCTCGCGTTCGCGAAGCACAAATTCCTACTGCCCAATTTTACTCTTCGCAAATGCGAGGGCTACTTCGCGAACGCGAAGCTTGCCTGGCTTGGCCTTCGCGAACGCGAAGCTTGCCTGGCTTGGCCTTCGCGAACGCGAAGGCAATTATCCTGGCCAGCCCCTTTCCCTTCCCGAACGCGAGGCTTCGATCGCGAACGCGAAGCTTCGCACCTCAAGCCTTCGTGAACGTGAGGCACAAAATGTGCCTGCCCCTATTTGCTCTTCGCGATTTCGAAGAAGGAAACCTGAAGCAGGTTTCTGCAGTTTCCTCAAGTCCAAAAATGATCCGTTAACCACCTGAAACCAACCTGAGCCCTCGGGGCTCCAAACCAAATATGCACCTAAGTCGTAAAATATCATACGAACTTGCTCGCGTGATCAAATTACCAAATAACACCAAGAACTATGAATCGGACACCAATACAAAGGAAATTTTCAAGAAAATTTTAAAACTTATATTTGTACAACTGGACGTCCGAATCACATCAAATCAACTCTGATTCTCACCAAATTCGGCAGACAAGTCATAACTATTATAGTGGACCTATACCGGATTCCAGAACCAAAATACGGACCCGAGGTCAATAAATCCAACATCAGTAATTTCTTAGTAATCATTAAGCTTTCAAGCTTTTAATTTTTCATCAAAATTCCATAACTCGAGCTAGGGACCTCAGAATTCGATTTCGGGCATATGCCCAAGTGCCAAATCACGATACGAACCTACCGAAATTATCAAAACATTAATGCGCATCCGTTTGCTCAAAATATTGTCCAAACTCAACTTAGTTGAGTTTTACATAAAAACTTTACGAAAAATTGTACGGACAGCGCACGTAAGTCGAGGAATGATAAATGGTACTTTTCGAGGTCTTAGAACATAGAATTACTTATTAAGTTTAAAGATTATATTTTGGGTCATCATAGGGGAGGGAGTGAATTTTAGGAATCTTGCAATTTGGGTTGGGCAATCACCTTAATAGTGGAAATATGAACTTTCGAGTAGTTTATGTAATGTTTGACTAGTTTTGAGTTGTTTGGCGTCAAATTTGAAGGTTTAAGCGCGTTCTTGAATTTGGTAAGTGGGCTTCGGGATGAGGTAAGTCTCCTTTCTAATCTTGTAAGAGGAAATTAACCCCGTAGGTGAATTAAATAAATGTTTGTACCTAATCATGGGGGCTACGTATGTATGAAGTGACGAGAGTCCGTACGTAGCTACTATTATGATATTGTCCAATTAGTCAGGACCCGTATCATGCTATAGTTGGAATATTTGTGCCCTTACTTGTTAATATAATCACTTAAGTTATGATAGAAATTGATAAAAGAATTGTATAAGGTTAAATTAACTTACTTGCAGGTTTGTATGAGATACTTGACTGTAAATGAGAAACCTATGTTTTTTTGAAAATAATTGTTACTTGTGGATCGGGCCGAGCGCCTAGGTAGTAAATAGATGCATCTATGGTTCACGTCGTTCGACCCTCCTACAGTGCACAATTTAATATTATGTTGGATCGGGCCATACGGTCTTGGCATAATTGCGCATGTTAATTATCCGGAACTCTCCGTGATTTATACTGCTTAAATGCCTTGAAATGTAAGTGGTTAAATAATATAATCAAAATTGAAATTCTAAGTTTATGAAAGAAGTATTTATCTCTTCCCGTTATTGAACTGTCAAAATTATTCATGATATATGTACTTAGCATAACACTTTAATTACATTATTACTGGCCCTAGTAAGTGTCAAGTTGACCCCTCGTCACTACTTCTTCGAGGTTAGGCAGGATACTTACTGGGTACATATTGTTTATGTACTCATGCTACGCTTTTGTACTTAATTGTACAGGATCTGAGTCTTGTGCATCTAGTTACCCGCCCGACGCTCATACTTGATCTTGGACCGAGACTTTACGGTGAGCTGCCCTCCCTTCTGAGCAGTTTAGCAGCATGCCGGAGTTTCTTTTTGTTTTATCTATGTATTCTGTTTCAAACAATAGGATAGTCATCTTTTGTATATTCTACTAGTTGTCCATACACTTGTGACACTAGATCTTTGCACGTATCAGTAGACTATGATTTTTGAGTTGTAATTCAATAGTTATAACTGCTTTTAGATATTTTTGTTTGTTTGCCTTAAAAATTCGTTATTTATCAAATGCTTTAAATGTAAGTAAAGCTAAATGCTAGAATTTCTTAATAAACAAAAAAGGAAAATCACTATGTTGTTCATTGTTGGCTTGTCCAGCAATGGTGCTGGACGCCATCACGGCCTGACATGGAGTTGGATCGTGACAATATGGTATCAGAGCACTAGGTTCACGTAGGTCTTACAAGTTATGGGCAGTCCTAGTAGAGTCTCGTGGATCGATGTGCAGACGTCCGTACTTATCTTTGAGAGGCTATAGGATGTTAGGAAACTACTCTTTATTCGTCTCCTATCGTGCAATTGATGGTACACTAAGTTTCTTTCTTCTATTCTCTTACAGATGGGGAGGACGCATACGACAGACATTCCAGACCCGGGAGGAGCTACTCCCTCAATTGCTAGAGGCTGAGGCTGAGGCCGGGGGAGGGCACCGGCCCAAGGTAGGGGACGAGGGTGTCCCAGAGCTGTTCCAGTAGCACCACCAGCGGATCCAGTGGAGGATCCCATTATTAAGGAGTATGGAGTGGTGCCTGCTGTAGAGCCAACCACGATAGATTTCATGACAGCACTGGGCTTTTAGGAGGTCATGGGCTGTATGATGCGGTTATGGATACCATGACTCAGGCTGGTTTATTTTCATGGGACCCAGCCACATCCCAGGCAGGAGGGGGAGCACAGACCCCTACTGATCAGGCTCCCAGGCATGCAGCTGCGGTATATCAGAACCCGAGTGCACTACTCGTGGGCGGAGCCCAGCTAGTTGCGGCTGCTGCACCTGAACCTAGACTGACTACGAACGATGATTCACATAAGTTATTGGACATATGGACTAGGTTACACGCTCCTGTCTTTGGAGGCGAGCGTCATGAGGATGCCCGGGATATCATTGATAGGTGCAGGGACAGACTGCACAACATGAGGATACTGGAGTCTCATGGGATTGACTTCATTACTTTCCAGCTGGAAGGCAGGGCCCGTAGATGGTGGCACTCTTATCTTCTTGGCAGACCAGCGGGTTCTCCTCCCATGACTTGGAGCCAGTTCACACAGCCTTTCCTGGATAGGTATATTCCACCCTATGAGAGGGAAGAGTTGCGGTATTAGTTTGAGCAGCTTGAGCAGGGTCAGATGTTAGTGACCGAATATGAGGTGAGGTTTTCTGAGTTTTGTCTCCATGCACTTATGATACTTCATACGGACGCAAAGAGAGTGCAGAGGTTTGTCGCGGGACTGCACTCTGGTATTAGGGCCAATATGGCCCGAGAGGTTGAGATGGGGACTTCTTATCAGCTGGTAGTGGAGATTGCTCTGAGGATTGAGGGCTACCGTCAGAGGGGGAGAGAGCAGACGTAGCAGGACAAGAGGGCCCGTTTCTCTAGAGCGTTTAGAGGTGCCATGGCTAGGGGCAAAGGTCATTTTGAGAGGGGTCAGCCTAGCAGGCATTCATATTCATCACCACCACCTCCTCGAGGTGCTCCAGCATACCCCTATTCAGCGCCATGCCAGAGAGTTTTTACCACCCACTAGCCATCTAGGGTTCTTCCAATGGGTACGCAGGTCACCAGGGTTCATCCAGCTCCTATTTTAGTGCCATGCTGGAGAGTGCATACCGCCCACCGGCTATTCAGGATTCTTCCAGTGTGTCGACAAGCCATCAAGGTCAGACATCAGGGCATAAGATCACCGCACCGAGGGGCTATTTCAAGTGCGGAGATCTCGTTCACATGAGAAGCTTCTGCCCCAGGCTTCAGGGCAAAGTAGTGCAGTAGGGTCAGTAGCCCATGATTTTAGCACCGACTGTCCGGCTACCCAGGGGCGGAAGGAATACTGGTGGGGGCCGTACTAGAGGTGGAGGCCAGGCAGGGGGAGGCCAGTCAACTACTATTCAGTCAGGCGGGGGCCAACCCGCCGAAACTCCAGCCAGGCTTTTCCGGCCAGACCAGATGTATTGGCCTCAGATGCCGTGATCACAAGTATTATTTCTTTATGCGGTAGGGATGCTTCGGTATTATTTGATCCAGGGTATACCTATTCATATGTGTCATCTCTGTTTACTCATTTTCTGGATAATCATCGTGAGTCCTTGGGTACTCTTGTTTATGTGTCCACTTCTGTGGGTGATTCTGTGGTCGTGGATCAGATCTACCGGTCCTGTATGGTCACATTCTGTGGTTATGAGACTAGGGCAAACCTTCTGCTACTTGATATGATCAACTTTGAGGTCATCCTGGGCATGGACCGGTTATCTCTATATCACACCATCCTTGATTTTCATGCCAAGACTATTACCTTAGTGATGCCAGAATTGCTGAGATTGGAGTGTAAGGGTTCCTTAGTTAGTACAGCTAGTCAGGTCATTGTTTTTATGAAGGCTCGGCATATGGTCGAGAAGGGTTGTTTGGCTTATCTAGCTTATGTTCGAGACACCACCGCAGAGTCTCCAATGATTGATTCAGTGCCAGTAGTTCGGGAGTTTGCCGATGTGTTTCCTTCTGACCTTCCAGGCTTGTTGCCAGATCGTGATATTGATTTCCATATTGATATGGCTCCAGGACCCAACCTATATCCATCCCACCTTACCGTATGGCTCCGAAATAATTGAAGGAGCAACTTGAGAAGTTGTTAGCAAAGGGTTTGTGAGACCAAGTATATCACCTTGGGGTGCACCAGTGTTATTTGTGAAGAAGAAAGATATGACTGTGCGGATGTGCATTTATTACCGTCAGTTGAATAAGGTTACCATAAAGAACAAGTACCTGTTGTGGCGTATCGATGCTTTGTTTGACCAATTGTAGGGTGCTAGGGTGTTTTCTAAGATCGACTTGAGATTAAGGTACCATCAGTTAAAGATTCGGGACTCAGATGTTCTGAAGACTACCTTCCGTACTAGATATGGTCATTATGAATTTCTATTTATGTCCTTCGGCTTGACTAATGCCCCAGCAGCATTTATGGATTTGATGAACCGGGTGTTCAGGCCTTATATTGGTTCCTTCGTTATTGTCTTCATTGATGACATCTTGATTTACTTACGTAGCCTGGGGGAGCACGAGCAGCATTTGAGAGTGATACTTCAGACCTTGCTAGAACAGAAGCTATATGCTAAGTTCTCCAAGTGTGAGTTATGGCTAAAGTTTAGGCATTCTTGGGGCATGTTGTATCAGCAGAAGGTATTAAGGTGGATCCCAAGAAGATTGAGGTAGTTCAGAGTTGGCCTCGTCCCACTTCGGCGATCGAGATCAGGAGTTTCCAGGGGTGGCAGGTTATTATCGTCGGTTTGTGCAGGGTTTCTCATCCATTGCAGTACCTCTGACTAGATTGACCCAGAAGGGTACTCCGTTCCGTTGGTCCGATGATTGTGAGGCGAGCTTCCAAAAGCTCAAGACAGCTTCGACTACAGCACTGGTTCTAGTGTTGCCTTCCGACTCGTGGATGTATACAATATATTGCGACGCTTCACATGTTGGCTTGGGTTGTGTATTGATGCAGGAAGGGCAAGTTATTGCATATTCTTCACGTCAGCTGAAGATTCATGAGAAGAATTACCCTGTGCATGATCTAAAGTTAGCCATGATTGTTCATGTTCTTAAGATGTGGAGGCATTATCTGTATGGGGTGTCATGTGGGGTTTATACCGATCATCGTAGCTTACAACATTTGTTCATCACCATTCTTTATCATCCGGGCAAGGCAAATATGGTCGCGGAAGCCTTAAGCAGGAAGGCAGAGAGTATGGGTAGCTTGGCATTTATTTCAGCGGAGGAGAGGCCACTAGCTTTGGACATTAAGTCCTTGGCTAACAGACTTGTGAGGTTGGATACTTCAGAGCCCAGCCGAGTTCTTGCGTGTGTTGTTGCCCAGTCTTCACTATTGGAGCAGATCAAGGCTCGATAGTTTGTTGATCCGCACTTGGCGGTCCTCAGGGAGATGGTACTACAGGGTGGTGCCAAGGAGATTTCTATGGGCGAAGATGGTGTTCTGTGACTCCAGGGTCGTCTATGTGTTCCTAATGTCGATGGCTTGAGGGAAAGGATCCTAGATGAGGCACACAGTTCTCGGTATTCTATTCATCCAGGTGCTACGGAGATGTATCGTGACCTGAGACAACATTATTGGTGGCGACGGATGAAGAAAGGCATAGTTGAGTACGTGGCTAGGTGCCTAAATTGCCAACAGGTCAAGTATGAGCACCAAAGTCTAGGTGACCTACTTTAGCAGATGACTATACCCGAGTGGAAATGGGAGCGCATTACCATGGACTTCGTAGTTGGGTTGCCACGGACCTTGCAGAAGTTTGATGCAGTTTGTGTCATTATCGACAGGTTGACCAAGTCGGCACACTTCATTCCGGTTGTGACTACATATACTTCAGAGAAGTTGGCCCAGATTTATATCGGGAGATAGTTCGGTTGCATGGTGTGCTTGTTTCCATCATATGAGATAGAGGCCCTCAATTCACCTCACATTTTTGAAGGGCCGTACAGAGTGAGTTGGGGACCCGTGTAGAGCTCAGCACAGCATTCCATCCACAGACCGATGGCCAGTCAGAGCAGACAATTCAGATATTGGAGAATATGCTAAGAGCATGTGTGATTAGCTTTGGGGGACAGTGGGATCCGTTCTTGCCTTTAGACGAGTTTGCTTACAATAACAGTTATCAGTCCAAGATCGAGATGGCTCCATTTAAGTCTTTACATGGTCGACGATGTCGTTCTCCCATCTGGTAGTTTGAGCCCGGCGAGGCTAGGTTATATGGTACTGATTTGCTAAAGGATTCCTTGGAAAAGGTAAAGTTGATTCAGGAGTGACTTCGCATAGCACAGTCTAGACAGAAGAGTTACACGGATCAGAAGGCGCGCGATATATCATTTATGGTCGGCGAGAGGTTCTCTTGAAAGTCTCGCCGATGAAGGGTATTATGATATTCAGAAAGAAGGGCATGTTGAGCCCAAGATTTATAGGCCCATTTGAGGTGTTGAGGCGAGTTGGGGAGATTGCTTATGATCTTGCTTTACCTCCCAGCCTATCAGAGGTTCATCCAGTTTTTCATGTGTCTATGCTCCGGAGGTATCACGCCGACTTGTCTCATGTAATAGACTTCAGTACTATTCAGCTAGATAAGAGCTTAGGGTATGAGGAGGAGCCAGTTGCTATTATTGCTAGACAGGATCGCAGTTGAGGTCTAAGAGGATTTCCGTGGTAAAGGTTCAGTGGAGGGGCCAACAAGTTGAGGAGGCGACCTAGGAGTCCGAGGAGGATATGCGGAGCAGATATCCACACTTATTCAGCACTTCAGGTATGAATCTAAACCCGTTCGAGGACGAATGTTTGTTTAAGAGGTGGAGAATGTAACAATCTGATCGGTTGTTTTACTTGCTATAACCCTGTTCCCCTAAATAAGACTTCCTGTACTTGTTTTTACTGATTTATGACTTGCAGGGATGGTTGGTTTGGGATTTAGAAGTGTTTGGGTTGAAATCAGAACACTTAGTTCCTTAAGATTGGCTTGAAAGGCCAAATTTGACTTTGTTCAACATTTTTAGTAAACGACCTCGAAATCAAGATTTGACGGTTCCAATAGGTTTGTATGATGATTTCGGACTTGGGTGTATGTTCGTATTGGGTTTTGGGTGACCTGGGAGCGTTTCGGCGCCTAATAGTGAAAGTTGGTTCTTGAAGGTTTTTGAAGTTCTTTAAATTTGGTTTGGAGTAGGTTTTTGTGATATCGAGGTCCGAATGGAATTCTGAGACCGAGAATACTTCTGTAATGTCATTTAAGACTTGCACGCAAAATTTGGTGTCAATCCAAGTAGTCTAAGTGTGATTCGATGCGTTCAGAGCGATTTAGAAACTTGAAGTTCAAAGTTTGATTCAATTTAGTTTTGGGGTGTTATTCTTGGTTTTGTTGTTGTTTTACGTGTTTCGAGAGTTCGAGCAAGTCTATATTATGTTTATAGACTTTTTGGAGTAGTTAGACGGGGTCCCGAGGGGCTCGGGTGCATTTTAGACTGCCTATAGTTGAGTTGAAACACACCAGATTTCTGCTTTTGGTTTTCTTCTTCGCGAACGCGGTCAGATCCTCGCATTCGCGATGAAGGATTTGGGGTATTGTGGTCTGGGGAGTTTTTTCCCTTCTCTTTCGCATGCTCAGGACCGCTTTCGTGGAGGTCTGGGCCCTCTAGCCTTCGCATTCGCGTGACCTGGCCTGCGTTCGCGTAGAAGAGGCTGAGCTGGATGGCCGCTATTCGTTCTTCGCATTCGCGAAGAAGCCCTCGCGTTCGCGTAGGGTATGCCAAGAGAGCCTCCGCTTTTGCGTTGCTCCTGTCACGTTCGCGATGGGTAAATTTTCCTGGGCCTAAGCCATTTGCCTTCGCGATCGCGAGGCCTCTTCCGCGATTGCGAAGAAGGAAGACCTGGGGAGAAACATTTTAAAAATGGGACTTAGGGTATTTTAGCTCATTTCTTCCATTGTTGGGAGATTCTTGGAGCTCTTAGAGAGGGGATTTCACTTAGCACTTTGAGGTAAGTAGTTTCTACACAATGTGAGTTATATACATAGTTTATGGGTAGATTATAACATGTAAATTAGTGAAAATCATGGGTTTGGTGAAAACCTAGGTTTTTGATAAAAATGAGATTTAACCACGGAATGTGTTATGGAATTTAGTAGAAATCATATATTCATGTTCCTAAGGTTATGGAAAACAACTTTCTTAGAATATTTCCTGAATCTCAGCACGTGAGCCCGGGGGAGGGGGGGGCGTGAATTTTAGGAATCTTGCAATTTGGGTTGGGTAATTACCTTAATAGTGGAAATATGAACTTTTGAGCATAGATTGACTAGTTTATGTAATGTTTGACTAGTTTCGAGTTTTGGCATCAAATTTTGAGGTTTGAGCACGTTCTTGAATTTGGGAAGTAGGCTTCGGGACGAGGTAAGTCTCCTTTCTAACCTTGTAAGAGGGAATTAAACCAATAGGTGAATTAAATAAATGTTTGTACCTAATTGTGGGGGCTACATACGTACGAAGTGACGATATTCCGTACGTAGCTACTATTATGCTATTGTCTGGGTAGTTCAGTACCTGTATCATGCTATACATGGAATATTTGTGCCCTTACTTGCTAATATAATCACTTAAGTCATGATAGAAATTGATAAAAGAATTGTATAAGGTTAAATTCACTTACTTACAGGTTTGTATGAGATACTTGACTGTAAATGAGAAACCTGTGTTTTCTTGAAAATAATTGTTATTTGTGGATCAGGTCGAGCGCCTCAGTATTAAATAGATGCATATATGGTTCGCGTCATTCGACCTTCCGGCAGTGCACAATTTAATATTATGTTAGATAGGGCCGTACGACCTCGGCATAATTGCGCATGTTAATTATCTGGAACTCTCTATGATTTATACTAATTAAATGCCTTGAAATGTAAGTGGTTAAATGATATGATCAAAATTGAAATTCTAAATTTATGAAAGAAGTACTTATCTCTTCCCATTATTGAAATGTCAGAATTATTCATGATATTTATACTTAGCATAACACTTTAATTACATTATTATTGGCCCTAGTAAGTGTCAAGTCGACCCCTCGTCACTACTTCTTCGAGGTTAGGCGGGATACTTACTAGGTACATATTGTTTATGTACTCATGCTATGCTTTTGTACTTAATTGTACAGGATCTGAGGCTGGTGCATCTAGTTACCCGCCTGACGCTCATACCTATTCTTGGACCGAGACTTCACGGTGAGCTGCTCTCTCTTCTGAGCAGTTCAGCAGCATGCCGGAGTTTCTTTTTATTTTACCTGTGTATTCTGTTTCAGATAGTAGGATAGTCATTTTTTGTATATTCTACTAGTTGCACACACACTTGTGACACTAGATCTTTGCACGTATCAGTAGACTGTGATTTTCGGGTTATAATTCAATAGTTATAATTGCTTTTAGACATTTTCGTTTGTTTGCCTTAAAAATCCGTTATTTATCAAATGCTTTAAATGTAAGTAAAGCTAAATGTTGGAATTGCTTAATAAACAAAAATGGGAAATCACTAAGTTGTTCATTATTGGCTTGTCCATCACGGCCTGACATGGAGTTGGGTCGTGACACTTAAACATTTTTGTTCACAATACACACACAGAATATATATATATATATATATATATATATATATATATATAT
>AWOL01S0019552.1:178684-198170 GCA_000715115.1 Nicotiana otophora | reverse complement strand
CTTAGTGATTTCCCATTTTCGTTTGTTTGCCTTAAAAATCCGTTATTTATCAAATGCTTTAAATGTAAGTAAAGCTAAATGTTGGAATTGCTTAATAAACAAAAATGGGAAATCACTAAGTTGTTCATTATTGGCTTGTCCATCACGGCCTGACATGGAGTTGGGTCGTGACACTTAAACATTTTTGTTCACAATACACACACAGAATATATATATATATATATATATATATATATATATATATATATGTGTGTGTGTGTGTGTGTGTGTGTGTGTGTGTGTGTGTGTATGTGTGTGTGTGTGTGTATTGCACATGAACCTATAATAAGGATGTAACGACCCGGCCGGTCGTTTTGAGAGTGCTAATCCTGATCCTCTATTTATTTCTCCCTTTATCTCATTTTGTGGTTACTTGACTTACCGGGGTACTTGGTGTCGGATTCGGGAGAGTTTGGGAGTGGAATGGGACACATAGACCCTAAAAATGGAAGTTAAAGTCATAGGAGTTGATCGTAGTTGGACTTGTGTAAAGAAGACTCCGGAATGGAGTTTCGTCAATTCCAATAGCTCCATATGATAATTTTGGTCTTAAGACCGTGTCTAGATGTTGATTTGAAGGTCCGTAGGTCATTTCGGCGTTAATTGGCAAAAGTTGGATGATTTTTGGAAAGTTTGATCGGGAGTGGACTTTTTTGATATCGGTGTCGAATTCTGATTCCGGAAGTTGGAGTAGGTCCATAATGTCATTTATGACTTGTGTGCAAAATGTGAGGTAAATCGGACGTGATTTGATAGGTTTTGGCATCGAATGTAGAAGTTAGAAGTTCTAAGTTCATAAGGCTTGAATCGATGCGCAAATCTTGGTTTTAGCATTGTTTGATGTGAATTGAAGGCTCGACTAAGTTCGTATGATGTTCTAGGACTTGTTAGAGTGTTTGGTTAAGGTCCGGGGAGCCTCGGGGTGGTTTCGGATGGTAAACAGATTGAGTTTGAAACTTAAAGAATGGCTGAAGTGAACCAGTTCTGGTGCAATCTCACCTATGCAAGTTTGATTGCATATGCGAGCTCGCAGAAGCGAGAGGATAAGTGCAGAAGCGAGAACGAAGAGGGTGGACAGTGGTCGCAGGTGAGACAAGGAGGTCACGGAAGCGGAGTTGCTCCTGTGGAAGGATGATCGTAGAAGCCCAGAGTGAGGGATGCAGAGATGGTCAATGTTTCCGTAAAAGTGGACGAGTGGGCCGAGAAGCGCTTTCGCAGATGCGGAGGTTTCACTGGAGGTGCGGTACCGCAGAAGCGAAATATCTTTCTGCAAAAGCGGAAAGTACTGGGCAGAAGGTTTAAAATCGAGGGTTTGCCATTTTATTCATATTTTGAGATATAGAGTTCGTATTGAGGCAAGATTTTGAGGGATATTCAGAGAAAACATTTGGGTAAGGATTCTTGACTCACTTTTGATTAATTCCCATGAATATATTATGGTTTCCATCATTTAATTAGTGTTTTCAGTTGGAAATTCGGGAAATTTTGGAAAGACTTCTTAGGCCAAAATTTGGGGATTTGAAAGACGATTTGAGGTTGGATTTGAGTAATTCTTGTATGGTTGGGATCGATATCGAATGGGTGTTTGAATTTTATAATTTTGGTCGGGTTTCGAGACGTGGGCCCGAGTCAACTTTGTGGAGCGATTTTTCAATTCTTTGCTAAAGTCATATATTCATTATTTAAATTAGTTTCCTATAGTTATATTTATAATATGAAATTGTTTTGGCTATATTCGAGCCGATCAGAGTTGGAAAATCGAGGGAAGGCCTTCTTATTGATTGACTAAGCGAGGTTTGAGGTAAGTGACTTGTCTAAGCTTGTGTGTGTGGGAGGAGGGGGAGGGAGGTCCCATTAGGATTTGGTATTGTTGTGATAATTTGTCATATGTGAGGGGCGTGTACGCGATGTGATGAGTGCGTACACGGGCTAAATGTTAAAATTCCGATTTTATCTAAGTAGTTTCCTTTTTATGGTTTAATTGAATTATTTTAGCATGCATAGTTATCATGTTTAGCCTATTTCACCTGTCTACTTGTCTCATCTCTTATTTGCAACTTGTACTACATGCTAAGTTGAATTACCTGCTTTCTTGGTTCCATATTCCTTATTTAACTGTGGGATTCTTTACTTGAAATTGCTATCCTTGAGATATAGTTGTTTCAGTTGTTATGTTTTGGTTTCCGTGGTTTTTGTTGAGATGACTGCTTGGTTGTTGCACGAGATTTCTGTCATACGATTGTTATAGTTGCATGCTGTGGTGATTATTGATACACATGCGGTGGTATAAGGTCTGGGTGTTGAAACGCATGTGGTTAGATAAGTTGGGCTTTATACATGTGGCTAGTAGGGGAACTACTAGAAGTCATGCGGTGTGATAAGGTTGGCTAAAATGGGGGATGCTATTTCGGAAAAATGATTTTTAAAACAAACTATAATGGCTCCCGCAGTGTTATAAGGAAAGATTGTGAGATAGTTACTTTTGGGACTACGAGACGGTACCTCGGGAGAGCCCATGTTGATTTCCTCTATTTGCTGTATTGTTGTTGTTGTTGTTGTTGTTGTTCCTTAACTTGTAAGATTTGTGCTTTCCTTTGATGTTGTATTTGTCTTTCTTTGATTTCATGTTATTACCTTCTGTAAATTCTCATTATTCACTTCTTAATCATTTCATTATATTATTATATCTTATGTCTTGTTTCCTATTATTTTCAGTAGGGCCCTGACCTGACCTCGTCACTACTCTACCGAGGTTAGGCTTGGCACTTACTAGGTACCGTTGCGGTGTACTCATACTACGCTTTTGCATATCTTTTTGTGTAGATCCAGGTACTTCCTACCATACTAGGTACCAGTGAGCTAGTCCATACGTGGAGACTTCAAGGTACATCTGCCAGCATCCGTAGACCTCGGAGTTGTAAAGACCCGATCGGTCGTTTTCAGTATTACAGCCCTGTTCCCCTATTTATTGCTCAATTTGTGATTTACAATTGTTATACGACTTGCCGGGGTAATTGGTTCGGGTTAGGTGAGGTCTTGTAACGAATTGGAATACTTAATTCTAAAGTTTAAAAACTTAAGTTGAAAAGGTTGGTTGGATGTCGACCTATGGGTAAACGACCCTGTAATAAAGTTTTGATAATTCTAATAGCTCCGTATGTTGATTTTAGACTTTGGAGCATGTCCGGAAAATTATTCGGAAGCCCGTAGCTAAATTAGGATTGAAATGGCGAAATTAGAAATTTAAGTTTGGAAGTTTGACTGGGAGTTAACTTTTGATATCGGGCTCAGAATCCGATTCTGAAAATTGGCGTAGGTCCGTTATGTCATTTATCACTTGTGTGAAAAATTTGAGGTCAATTGGATTTAATTTGATAGGTTTCAGCATCGAATGTAGAAGTTGAAATTTTCTAGTTTCATTAAGCTTGAATCGGGGTATGATTCATATTTTAGCATTGTTTGATTTGATTTGAGGCTTCGACTAAGTTTGTATGATGTTTTAGAACTTGTTGGCGTATTTGGTTGAGGTCTCGAGGGGCCTCAGGTGAGTATCAGATGGTTAACGGATCAAATTTGAACTTAGAACAATTGAAACTTGTTGCTGCCTACTGAGCAATCGCACCTGTGGAAATTGGCTCGCATGTGCGAGCTCACAGTAGCGAACCTAGCATCGCAGAAGCGTGTGGTCCGCAGAAGTGGACGAAGCCTCGCAGAAGCGACAAAATGGTTGCAGATACAGCCTGGGCTAAGGAGGATTGGCACCGCAGAAGCGGACGCTTCTTCGCAGAAGCGAGTCCACGAAAGCGAAGACAGTCGCAGAAGCTGTTGCTTCACCGCAAAAGAGGAACCGTATATGCGGTTGCTTCACGGTTCTGGGCCATTTTTAAGAGAGATTTCACGGGAAATCTTGAGGTAAGTCATTTCTGATCCTTGTTAGTCAATAATATTGGATTTTCATTGAGTATTTCAACTAGATTACGTGTTTTTGAGGTGAAATTAGAGGATTTTGGCCTAGGGATTTCAAAATAAGAATTTAAGATTTGGAGGTCGAGTTGATGTCATAATTTGGTAGATTTGGTATGGTTGGACTCGTGGTTGAATGAGCGTTCATATTTTGTAACTTTTGTCGGGTTCCGAGATGTGGGCCCCATGAGCGATTTTTGAGTTAAATTTTGGATTTTGTGATAAAATTTATATTTTCATATGGAATTAATTCCAATACATTGTATTGACTGAATCGAATTAATTGTGACTAGATTCGAGGCATTCGAATGCCGGTTCGCGAGGCAAGGGTATAGCGGAGTAAAAAATTACACGGTTTGAGGTAAGTAACATTTCTAAACTTGATTTTGAGGGTATGAATCCCCGAATTTTCTAAACTAGACTCATATTAAAAATCATGTTTAGGCTACGTACCGATATTTTGGGATCCATAGGGTCGTGTTGCTTTTGAATTTAATTGATTAAAAATATACATTTCATACTCAGTCATGTTCATCCATTGTGAGCATATTGATGGGATCGAGCTGCACGCCGCAGCAGACCGTATCGATTTTATATATATTATTATATTGATCGGGGCTGCCCGTTACAGCAGGCCTTATAGGATTTATTATTATATGGATCGGAGTCGCCCGCCTATAGCAGGCCATATTGGCTTTATATCGCGCTTGGGCTGAAGGAGCCCATCCGGAGTCTGCATCCCCCACAGTGAGCGTAGATGATTATGTTTGGGATGGACTTGACTTATTTATTTATAATTGTGATGAATTCCCTCGACATGGATCTTGTCCGAATCATTTATGTTTGGGGATAAATTATCCGGGGGCTAGATTGGCTTTATACGGTACTGAGTGACTAACTGTTAGTTGATGTATATATATACATGGGATGGATCTTCCCTGGGCTGGATTGGCCATATACAGTACTGAGTGACCGAGTAATTTGTGATCGTGAGTACACGAGGTTTTTCCACTGAGGTGTCATATTCCTCATATTATTCAGAATTGGTCTATTTTACTTGTACTGAGTTTAACTGTTGAACTTTAAAGAATGCCTACATTTATGTACCGTTATTGCTATATTGGATTGTACCTGCTGACTCGTCACTACTTTCAGCCCAAAGGTTATTCTTGTTACATATTGAGTTGGTTGTACTCATACTAAACTATGCACCTCGTGTGCAGATCCAGGTACTTCCGGATACGTCGACTGTTAGATCTCAGAGTGTTATCACTTGGAGACTATCAAGGTAGCTACTTGGCGTCCACTGACTTTGACTCTCTTCCTTTCAGTTATTATACTGTTCTATATTTTCAGACAGCGTTGTTATCATTTAGATGCTCATGTACTCAGTGACACTGGGTTTTGGTAGTATTTTATATCCGTATTTGTGAGATTTTTCTGTTAAATCTAAATATTATATTTTCAAACTTAAAAGATATTATGTTTTATTGAGGTTGTCGGCTTGCCTAGTATTGAGATAGACGCCATCACGATATGCGGATTTTGGGTCGTGACAGGAGTCCCCCTCTATCTTTATTATGTTGTTTCCTTAACTTCATTAGACTTTGATGTATAAGGATATTTAGTATTTCTCTTTAGAGCTTGTGACTTATATCTACCGAGTTTTGGGAGTTGTTATACTTGAATTGTAGTTTTTGTTTATTACAGATGTTGATGTTTTTGAGATTTGGCTTAATTGTTTAGTTATTTTGCACACTTGATTAGGTTTACCTAATTTTAAAGATTAGGTGCCGTCACGATATCCTACGGAGGAAATTTGGGATCGTGACAAATGAGTATCAAATTATTAAAATTAGATAAATAGTTTGAGACATAAAATAAAATTAAACATAAGCTCATGAAAATGATGAATATAAAGTCAAAAAATAAAATGTGTTGAGTCAATGTTCTAGAACAATAGATCATGTAGATAGAGTTTTTTTTTTTTTTATGTAAATATAGTTCAAAATTAAAAAGCTCTGCAAATATAGGAATTTACATTGATTAAATAGATCAGAATAGAAATACTATCTCCTTTACTTTTCAATCGACTTCTTTATGGGAAAGTCAAACTGTTTAATAAAAGTACTATGCATTATAATGTTTTGTACCAGATTTATATACGTTATTCTAATGATTTTAACATTTTAATAATATTAGAACTTCTAACATAGTTTAAAGTATAACAACAATAACAACAACAACAATTCAATGAATTCCCACAAGTGAAGTCCGGGGAGGGTAAGATGTACGCAACCTTACCCTATCCTGATGGGGCAGATAGTTCAAATTAAGAAATATTCAATAATTTAAAGATTTTATTTGATTTCAAAGTGTGAATAATTTAATACAATACAACAATATCGTTCTTACGAATTGTTAAGTTTTGTAATATTAATCTTTGTAATTGTGATAAAACTTTAGTTGTAAAATATTAATTTATAGAAAAACAAAATGATGGCAATACATTTATTTAATTTGAGTGAATATAAAATATTTATTTTTGGTTTTGAAATTGAACAAACGTAAACCAAACCACTAAACAAAAAACAGTCGAAGACTAATGTAACGACCCGATCGATTATTTTTGAGCTCTAGCACGTCGTTCGACGGCTTGAGGCCTTGAGTAGTTTCACTTCATATATTATGACTTGTACACGTAGTCAGAAGTAAATTTCGGGAAGTTCAGAGTTAATTCAGATGGAAAATTTTCAATTCGAAGCTTTAAGTTGGATGAATTGACCAAGGTTTAATTTTTTAGTAAACCACCTCGGAATTGGGATTTGAAAGTTTCAATAGGTTCGTATGATGATTTCATACTTAGGCGAATGTTCAGTTCAAGTATCGGGTGGCCCAGGTGTATTTCGACGCTTAATATGGAAAAGTTTGCATTTTGAAGGTTTAAGATTTCTTAAGTGGATTTAAAGTGGACTTTGGTGCTATCAATGTGTGTATGAGTTTCGAACCTTGAAATAGGTTCGTGTCGTGATTTTCATCTTGCACGCAAAATTTGGCGTCATTCTGGGATGTTTGGGAATAATTCGTACGCGTTCGGTGAAGTTGGAATGTTTGAAGGCTTAAAGAAAGGTTTCGATCGTCGATTCATAATTTTGATATTGTTTGATGTCATTTGAGGCTTCGACTTAGTTCGTATCGTGCTCTGGGATGTGTTGGTATGCTTGGATGGGTCTCGGGGTCCTCGGGAGTGATTCAGATTAGAAATCGGGATGAGTTTGGACTTGGGGAACTGCTGAAGTGCACCGGGTCTGGTGCGATCACCTGCGAAGGATTTGGTCGCAGGTGCGAGACCATAGGGGCGTGCTTGGCATCGCAGGTGCGGAGTTGTTCTTGGCAGGAGGGATACGCAGGTGCGAGATTTTGGCTGCACCTGCGAGCTCGCAGATGCGGGGAGTTGAGCGCTGAAGCGAAGGAGGAGAGGCATGGCCTTCCGCATATGCGAAGGCCTGAGTGCAAGTGCGCAACCGCTGCGCGACCAAATATTCCGCAAAAGCTGAGAGGGCAGGATGGTGAAGGCTTGCAGGAGCGAGCATTTTTCCACAGAAGCGGGGACGACTAGTCTTAGAGGGGACCGCACCTGCGATGGATTTTTTCACAGGTGCAGAGTCGTAGGTGCGACTGGTGGACCGCAGATGCGAAAGTTGCTAGGTAGTGGGGTACTTTTAATTCGAGACTTAGCCCATTTCCCCGACATGTTTATTTGGTTTTGGACGATTCTTTGAGCTCTTCAAAAGGGGATTCTCATCATCTATTGCAAGGTAAGTACTTACCACGTATTGTAAGTAGAAATTTAAAATTTTGTTAGAAAACCGATAAATTTGGTATTTTTGGATTTTACCACAAAATTGGACCTGAAATTAGGAATGAATTATATATTTGAGTTCGTGGTGTTATGGGTAAAGTTTATCTTCAAAACGTTTCGGAATCCGGGCACATGGGCCCGAGGGTCGACTTTAATGACTTTTTGAGAGGAGTTGAGAATCATTATAAATTGTTAACTTATATGAATTGGAATGTATTTTGATTGAGTTGTACATTGTTAGACTTGTTTCAGATCGTTTGGCTTTGAATTGAAGAGTTAGAGGGGCGTTGGAGTAGGTTATAGAACTTCGGAGCAAGGTAGCTCTCATGTCTAACCTTGTGAGGGGAAAACTACCCCTAGGTGATGTAATTGTTATGTGATACTAGTTGTGGGTGCTATATACGCATGAGGTGACGAGAGTCCGTACGTAGCTAAAGCATGTTTATATACGGGTAGACTCAGGACCTTATCATGTAATATTTGAATTATTTGAATTCATTCTGCTGGCCTAATTAATTGAATTTATAATTGAAATTGATTTAAAAATACATATATGTATACCTGGCCGAGCCTTATCACCTTGAGTTGTTGGCGAGTTATTTGAGAAACGATAAAGATTATATTCACTTTGTGCTCATGTACTGTATTTTAAGCACGTGTTTCGTAATTCAGTAACTTCCTTCCTTTCTTGTGAAGCGGGCCGAACACCTCGGCAGTATAATAGATGCATCTATGGTTCGTGCCGCTCGACCCTCGATAATGTACATATTATTCTGGATCGGGCCAAACGACCTCGACATAATCGTGCGTTATATCACTGACGGTCCGAACATTCACGAGATTATCTTTCCACTGATGCCTGGCGTTTTATATGGTACTTCTTATCCGTTTGTTACTGCCGAGGAGACTTTATGGTGAGCTGCATTTCAGGCTATATATCTCAGCCCTCAGAGTTTCCATCGTACCGTTTACTTTATCCTGTCTTATTTAAATTTCGGATAGAGGTTGTATTATTATACTCCTTAATAAATGCTCATGCACTTGTGACACCGGATTTTGGGGGTGTTCTAGAATTTGCAATGGATTGTTTTACACTAATCCACTTTCACTTATTATTTTAACAAAACTGTACGTAACTACAATTTATTTTAATGCACTAACCTCGTTATCCAAGAAAGATTTACGATTTTTTAAAAGGATAAAATAAATGATTAAGTGTTGGCTTGTCTAACGATGATGTTGGGCCCCATCACGGCCTATAATGGATTTGGGTCGTGACAGATTGGTATAAGAGCTCTAGGTTCATTTGGGTCTCACGAGTTATGAGCAAGTCCAGTAGAGTCTTGCAGATCGGTACGGAGACGTCTGTACTTATCTTCGAGAGGCTACAGGGCTATAAGGAGCACTTTCCTTCTTGATTCCTCGTCGTGCGATTTGATCCCATCGAGGCTTTTGCCTTCATATCTTTCCTACTCACTCTTACACGATGTTGGGCGCTTGTTATCAATTTGGCATCGAAAATGTGCAGTGGTACTACAGATATAGCGCATGATGTATCTCCCTGCATATTCGAGTGAGCTATTGTCGTCATCCTGTGGAAGGGTGTTCTGTCGTTTCAGTCATGTATCATTATTGCATATGGTTTTGAGGCTATGAAATGTTTTTATGATGTTCATGAGTGGTTATCGCGCAATGTTGATGTAAATAGTAGGGTGCTTATTTATGGATCGCGATAGTAAATGACTCGAAAGGAGTAATTCTTGTTCATGGTTTAGAGGTTTGACACTTAATTCCAGCGGAGGAAAGGCAATCAGACTATGGATGTTCACGCTTTGATTGATGGAGTAACGAGACCTGATATTTTTGAGCGTGGCGGAATTTTTATTTGTGAGGTGGTATTGTCATCCTTGTTTGAACGCATTAAGATTCGCCAGTGTTATGGTCTTCTTCGATTTGCCTTCGGGGAAGGGTGTGGTGAAATAGTGTCTCAGAAGCGATTGTTAGAAATGGCGGTGTGTAGCGGTTTCAAAATCGAATCCGTTTTTCAAATGCTTATGGCTCGAGCAAGATGATCTTCGGGGAGGCTTAGAGTTGGTAACAATTTATTGGTTCAAGTCCTACAGAGATGGATTTTGATTTGATGCAATATTTGGGTAGCTAAGAACGAGGAAGGACATGGCGTGAGGTGTCTCGCGGTAGTTGAATTGCTAGCAGGTCAAGTATGAAAAGCCGAGGTCGAGAAGTTACTTGAAGGAGATGGTCTAACCGAAGTGGGAGTAGCAAAGTAGCACTTGTATTCTGTAGTAGGATAGCCACATGCCTTGAGAAAAATTTAGAGCGATTTGGGAATCATGGTGGACAGTGACTAGGTCTACAGATTTTATTTGGAATGGTTAAGGAAGTTGATTGTCAACATCAAGCCAAAAGATATCAGTTCAATAATTTCAGGTTCTCCGGGTGAAGACCCAAAGATGTTAGCTCACTTTAAAGATCTTATAGAGAGAATCTTCGTGTTAGATCCAGATAAGAGAATAACTGTTTCCCAGGCATTGAGCCATCCATTCATCACGGGCAAGTGAACGAAAAAGATGATTTTCTGCTAGCGACATGCGGTTGCACAAGATACTAGTGCATTATGATCATATGATCTTAGTTTTTATTCAGTTCTCTAATCATTGGGCCTTATCTGTTTTTATCTACTATCTTGAGTTAAGTGCATTGGAGCTTAGCATGCTTGAAGTTGTAGAGAAGATTGTTGACCGTGGGAGATCTATATCTTGGCAGTTCATTCTTTCAGTGGAATATTTTCTTTTCTATCGTAAGATAACTTGCCAAAGGCGTTTTTCCCTTCTGTACTATTTCTTGATGGTGAAATTATAAAAATATTCATAGATTTTTAAAAGTTAACATGTCTCAAGTTGTACTTTGGACTCGAGTCCTGAGAGTGGAGAGTAACGTGCGCCAAATTAGATATTGACAGAAGCATGGTTATTCATATGTCCCTGTAAATAAACCTTCTGAATATCTGTTCACTCTGAATTGTTGATGGCGATTTGTCTTTTCTCTTTTTTGTACATTTCTGTACTTTTAGTTTTCTTGACCTCTTGTCTTCCAATCTGATTTAATTGTTTATTTTGTGGAACTTTAAATAGTTTTCAGGACTTTATTTTAATTGAATATCTTGTCTCTTCATTCTACATACTGTTCAGAATCCTTGGGTCCTGGAAAGTCTAATTTACTTTTTCCTTCAGGATATCTACCAAGGCTTTGAGGCAAGATTCAGTGATTTAGATGCTTAAAAGGCACCCTAGCGAAGGTACCTTGGTTTGTCTGTTAGGAATTATTGTGACACGCTTAAAATGTTATGGCTGTTAGCCTGCTCTTGATTCCTCTTACAGCAACCATATTTTTTGTTTCTCCTTTGTGTTAATTTTTAATTTTCTTTTGACAAGTTCTGATTCCTAAACTTTAATTTGGTCTTTCCTGAAAAACTGCATGCCTGAGGAAGGCTTGTTAATGAGCCTTCTTAGGCTAGAATAGTAAATCTATCAAGAGCTAGAGTATTTCTTCTATTTGGAGTCATTGTTGTTCCACTTCCAACCAAGAGGTTGTAAGTTCGAGTCACCCCAAAGCAAGGTGGGGAGCTCTTGGAGGGAGGGAGCCGAGGGTATATCGGAAACAGCCTCTCTATCCCAGGGTAGGGGTAAGGTCTGCGTACAAACTACCCTCTCCAGACCCCACTATTGAAATTATACTGGGTTATTGTTGTTGTTGCTGGCTACTATAGTGAGGAAGATTGACTATGGCAGAAAAGGGTTTGCTTCAAATGAAGAGGGGTATGAAAACTTGATTATCATTTCTGGGGATGCAATATGACTTCGAGTTTGGAATGTATTGTCGGAATTTCAGTTGATATCTATGGGAAATGAAAAAACCCTTACAGCTGGCAGGCGAGCATGGGCTCGGGGAAGGGGGGGGGGGTTACTGATTTTGTAGTAGATGTACCCAGTGCAACGTCGTTAGAAGGTGTCGGTATGAAATTCCACAGGTGGGCTATCTCCTATGGGCAGGTTAGCGGTTGCGTGTTTTTGATGAAGTTTCTACGAAGAGTTCTACTTACTACTCGGCAAGAGGTCGAATATACGATTGTGGATGATAATTCCGAATGTTCATAAAAAAGTTTAATAATGGATTTCGAGAAATTTGGTGAGTTAACGGTGCGAGATCATAGTAATTGAGAAGGAGAAATTTTTGCGGGTTCTAGGTTTATGTGATTGTAGCTTAAATCTAAGTGGGGGAGTCCGCAGTCTATGATTGGTTCACGTGGTTGTCCTCTTGTGCAGTGTTTAGTTATCGGTGCATTGGTGGATTAATTACGACTAATAAAAGAAAATATCAGGGGTAATTCGAGCAAAAACCTCGATGCGTGGGTGCTATATTTTGCCTTATCGATTCATGTGCAGGCTTTGGGAAGACTCAGAGTTTATGCTTTTTGTGGATGTGAAGTACAAGGAAAAACATTCATCAGGTTGCTTCTTTGGGAGTGTTCATGTGCTAACGGAGCGTTGGAGTTTGATTACATTCGAGTCCAGGTCAGAGTGGGTGACTCTCAATAGTGGTTCTAATGGGTTCAAGGATGTAAGTGAAGTGTCTAAGGATTTCTGGCTTGATTATGTGGCTGAAGACTGGGATTTTGTAGGAGAGTATGAAGAATACTTGGGAATTTTTCTATGTTATCATCGGGTCTGCGGGGTAGTATCGGATAA
Organism: Nicotiana otophora; assembly: GCA_000715115.1. Classification (NCBI taxonomy): domain Eukaryota; kingdom Viridiplantae; phylum Streptophyta; class Magnoliopsida; order Solanales; family Solanaceae; genus Nicotiana; species Nicotiana otophora. The sequence continues at coordinate 185,540 of AWOL01S0019552.1, read as the reverse complement.
ATGGGAGGAACAATATCGGATTCGCGGAAGGTCCTTCAGAATAGGTGCACTAGTTGGATATGTTATTGTGTTCATGAGGAGGGTATGGGATGGTTTATGGGTATCGAGGCGATGTGGTCTCATGATTCGGGTCACTCAGGATGAGTGCTGATTGAGTTCGTTATGTTTTTGAATGGAGCTATTATTATTTCTAAGGCAAATCAAGATTAAATCGGAAGAAGTTGGGTTGGTTAGTAATGATTTGAATCAACATGATTATGGCAATGATTCGTTCCTTCGGTGTGTTAGTTATACAGGTGGTTTGTGGTTATACGTGCGGGCTTGATAGTCACCATAATTTGATTGATTTGGGAGGTATTCGATTCAAATGGCTTTGTTGTGTAAATGGATTTCCGGAAGAATTATGGCAGTTTAGACCACAACTTGAGGTTTGTATTTTCTTCGATTATGAGAATTCAGTCACGTATTACAAGGGTTCTTCTTAAATGAGTTAAGTGAAAGGTTTCTAGATAATGACGTGTTTATTCTATTGGTGCTTAAGGAGTTACGATGAAATTCTGGTACTCTCATGTAGCGGCATGGTAAGTGTAGCGGGCGGTATGGAAATTTGGAGGTTGCGGGCCAAGGTCGAGGTTTGGTGTTGATAAGAACGTCACGATCTAGGAGGAGCGAGGGGAAGATTTAAGATGTTCAGAGTATGCCGGCATTAATTTCGGGCAGTCTGAGGATGGTTTGTTTGTGGAAGAAATGTTGGGTATTGAATTGCGGATGCTTGACTAGCACTATGGATGTAACATAGTCGATGGCCATTGATGTTCAGATTTTACTACCTGGTGTGGAATGTTGTGGGTTATATCCTACGAGAAGATCGTTTAAATATGATGTGTTAGTCATTCAATTGGTAGAGATTTAAAACAGGTATGGAGATTTTGGTACTGTTGCCAATGGGAGAGGTTATGACTGAGAGGCGCTCTATTACTTTGGTTGTGGACTATGTGAGTTTGTTCCCGATTTGACGGTTGTCCTTATATGTCATGAATAAGGTTATTGTGGATCCTTGAAAGGTTATTAACCGAGTATGGGGTAAGCGAAATCAGCTTGAGGTTCCGCTAGTAGATTTACATCAGATCGGATATGTTCATTCAGCATAGAATTGCTTACGGAGGAGTCTTCGAGCATTAGATGTTAATCCCGCTGTCAGTTATTCCATGTAATACTCTATTGTACTATGTGAGACGACTTGATTATTCGCACATGTGTTGTGATCCCGTGTAGCTTGTCGTGTTATATGAGCATGATGGCTCTCGATATGCAGGTCATTTATTGCACCTTAGTCGTGCTTGGATTTGTGTAGAATATGGCGCTATCCGTCTCCCCAGGGTTGTATTACGCACTTGGCATGCTTGTGGTTGATATTCGAGCATTCATAAGTATAACCATTACGGCTTGATGGGTGCTTCCTTATTGATTGTTGTGTGGATCGGGTGGCACGCCTCCACGAGTATATTGTTAGATCGGGTGACACGCCGCCACGGGTATGTTGTGTGGATAGGGTTGCGCGCCGCAACGATTTCGTATTTGTATCGAGTTGCACGCCGCAACAGTGTCATAGTTGGATTGGTTTGCACGCCGCATCACTGAGATTTTAAGTATTGCTCCTTATCCTTATTTGTGTGCCTTGTTTCTTATCTCCGGGATGGAGCCATAACATCGGCTTGGCCATTTTATTCGTTATGCGGGTTGGGTAGTCCCTTGCTCGAGTTCGTTTTTCATTATGAGTCATATTCGGGTTATAGCTTGTTGGCACACTGATGGTGTCATATAAGATTTTAGATGGTGTTTGAGATGGCTTATTGCCCGAGCAGCCTGTACTGGGTAAGACGAGATTATTGGACCTAAGATCAGTACAATCAGAGTTAAGTGGGGTATATCAATGAGAAAATATCATTATTCAATTCAGAATGAGGTAATGGTGCATATCAGGTGAAGAGCCCCATAATTTATTGTTTTGGCATGTGGTTATGAATTTCTACACATCTCTTTCGAGACTTGGAACAGGGCTTACATATGTTTTGAGGCATATTGCGGGCATCAGATTCATGAAATTTCAGCTATTGCGGTCAGAGTATGTATTATTGGCACGTGAATTATGCGGTGCGTTGTGTGAATTCAGCAAAGGTGTATGATCATGTTTTGGTACAGTGTGTAGTGATTGATATGGTGTTCGTATGTTAGAATCAGGTCTTGTAGAGAAATTCGGAGGTTGGAATTTGGTTCTAAGTCTGGCTCGAGCTAATATGCTCAACTGGGTTGTGGTGGCACGGGTAGGTGCACAAGGTGTCGAATAGTGATTTTGGTGCAACTCTAGAGCAGTTCTTAGCACGTTCGAGGACGAACGTATGTTTAAGTGAGGGAGGATGTAACGACCCGACCGGTCATTTTGAGCTCTAGCGCATCGTTTGACGGTTTGAGGCCTTAAGTAGCTTCACTTCATGTATTATGACTTGTACACGTAGTCAGAATTGAATTTCGAGAAGTTCGAAGTTTATTCGGATGCAACATTCTCAATTCGGAATCTTTAAGTTGGAAGCGTTGACCAAAGTTTGACTTTTGAGTAAATGACCTCAGAATCAGGATTTGAAGGTTCGTATGATAATTTCGGACTTATGCAAATATGCGGGTCGAGTATCGGGTGGCCCGAGAGCATTTCTGCGCTTAATATGGAAAGTTGACATTTTGAAGGTTTAAGAATTAATTAAGTGGATTTAAAGTGGACTTTGGTGCTATCGATGCATGTATGCAGTTTCGAGCCTTGGAATAGGTTCATATCGTGATTTGTTGCTTACACGTAAATTTTGCGTCATTCGTGGATGTTTAAGCATAATTCGGATGCATTCGGATAAGTTAGAATGTTTGAAGGTTTAAAGAAAGGTTTTGATCGTCGATTCATAATTTTGATGTTGTTTGACGTGATTTGAGGCTTCGACTAAGTTCGTATTATGTTTTAGGATGTGTTGGTGTTCTTGGATGGGGTCCCGGGGGTGATTCGGATTGGAAATCAGGATGGGTTTGGACTTGGGGAACTACAGAAATGCACCGGGTCTGGTGCGATCGCACTTGCGAAGGATTTGGTCGCAGGTGTAAGACCGTAGGGGCGTGTTTGGCATCGCAGGTGTGAAGTTGTGCTTGGCAGGGGGGATGTACAGGTGCGAGGTTTTGGCCGCACCTACGAGACTCGCAGATGTGGGAAGTTGAGCGCAGAAGCGAAGGAGGGGAGGCATGGCCTTTCGCATATGCAAAGTCCTGAGTGCAGGTGCGCAACAGCTGGCGCGACCAAAGCTTCCGCAGAAGCGGAGCGGGCAGGATGGTGAAGGCTCGCAGGAGCGAGCATTTTTCCGCAGAAGCGGGGACGGCTGGTCTTAGAGGGGACTGCACCTGCGATGAATTTTTGCACAGGTGCGGAGTTGCAGGTGCGACTGGTGGACCGCAGATGCGAAAGTTGCTAGGTAGTGGGCTACTTTTAATTCGAGACTTAGCCCATTTCTCCAACATTTGTATTTGGTTTGGGCGATTTTTGGAGCTCTTCAAGAGGGAATTCTCATAATCTATTGCACGGTAAGTACTTCTCACGTATTGTAAGTTAATTTCAAGGATTCCATAAGGATTTAAACATGCAAATTAGTAGAAATTTGGATTTTTGGTAGAAAACCTAGAAATTTAGTATTTTTAGATTTTTATCACGAAATTGGACATGGAATTAGGAATGAATTATATATTTGAGTTCATGGTGTTATGGGTAAAGTTTGTCTTCGAAACGTTTCGGAATTCGGGCACATGGGCCCGAGGGTCGACTTTATTGACTTTTCGAGCGGAGTTAAGAATCATTATAACTAGTTAAATAATATGCATTGGAGTATATTTTGATTGAGTTGTACATTTTTTGACTAGTTTCGGATTGTTTGTCTTTGAATTGAAGAGTTAGAGGGGCGTTGGAGCCGGTTATGGAACTTTGGAGCGACGTAAGTCTCCTGTATAACCTTGTGAGAGGGAAACTACCTCCTAGGTGATGTAATTGTTATGTGATACTAGTTGTGGTACTACGTACGCACGAGGTGATGAGAGTATGTACGTAGTTAAAGAGTGTTTATGTCCAGGTAGACTCAGGACTTTATCATGTAATAGTGGAATTATTTGAACTCATTCTGCTGGTTTAATTAATTGAATTTATAATTGAAATTGATTTACAAATACATATATGTATACCAGGCCGAGCCTTATCACCTTGAATTGTTGGCGAGTTATTTGAGAAACGGTAAAGATTATATTCACTTTGTGCTCATATGTTGTATTGTAATCACGTGTCTCAGAATTCGGTAACTTTCTTCCTTTCTTGTGGAGCGGACCGAACGCCTCGGCAGTATAATAGATGCATCTATGGTTCGTGTCGCTTGACCCTCGGCAGTGTACACATTATTCTGGATCAGACCGAACGACCGCGGCATAATCGTGCGTTATATCACTGGCAGTCCAAACATTCACGAGATTATTTTTCCACCGATGCCCGACATTTTATATGGTACTTCTTATCCGTTTGTTACTGGTACTTGATATATACGAGTGTTCTAGAATTTTGTATGGATTGTTTTACATTGATTTACTTTCACTTATTATTTTAACAAAATTGTACATAACTACGATTTATTTTAATGCACTAACCTCGTTATCCAAGAAAGATTTATGATTTATAAAAAGGATAAAATGAATGATTAAGTGTTGGCTTGCCTAACGGCGATGTTGGGAGTCATAACGGCCTATATTGGATTTGGGTTGTGACAGCTTGGTATTAGAGCTCTAGGTTCACTTGGGTCTTACGAGTCATGAGCAAGTCTAGTAGAGTTTTGCGGATCGGTACAGAGACGTATGTACTTATCTTCGAGAGGCTACAGGGCTGTTAGGAGCACTTCCCTTCTTGATTCCTCCTCGTGCGATTTGATCCCGCTGAGGCTTTTGCCTTCATATCTTTCCTACTCACTCTTACATGATGTTGAGCGCTTGTTATTAATTGTGATGACCCAAAATGTCATCTTATATTTTAGAATTCGAATCTGTGCTCTTAAGCCTTAAAAGACTCATTTTTACCCTCTTCGATTTGCATGCCCAGTCCGGACATGTTTCCAGAAAGTTTTTATGTTGAAAATTGATGAAAATAAGAATTTATGCCTTAAAAGTTGATTTTAGTTGACTTCGGTCAACATTATTGGTAAACGGGACTGGATCTATATTTTGACAGTCCTGGTGGGTCCGTATCGAATTATGGGACCTGGGCGTATGCCCAGAATCAAATTCGGAGGTCCCTAGCTCAAGTTATGAATTTTTGATGAAAATTAAAAGTCTAAAAATTAATTATTTTTAAGAATTGATTGATGTTTGGCATTGTTAGTGCCGGGTCCGTATTCTGATTCCGGATCCCTGTACAGGTTCATTATGATATTTAAGACTTATCTGTGAAATTGGGTGAGAAACGGAGTTGATTTGACGTGATTCAGACGTCGAGTTGAGAAGATATGAACTTTAAAGTGTTCTTGAGAATTTCATTTGATTTGGTACTAAATTTAGAGTTCTACGTGTTATTTTGGTGATTTGATCGCGCGAGCAAGTTCGTATGATCTTTTTAGACTTGTGTGCATGTTTGGTTTGGAGCCCCGAGGGCTCGGGTGAGTTTCGTATAGGCCACGGGATGTTTTGGACTTTGAAAATCTGGTATTTTGCTGCAGCAGGTGTTCTCGCATGTCCTTCTTCACGTTCGCGAAGGTACTCTCGTGAACGCGAAAAGTAAACTGGGCGGTTGAAATTTTCTTCTTTGCGAACGCGAAGCGATGCGGGCGTTACCCTTCGTGAACGCGACCAGCTCCTCGCGAACGCGTAGTGTTAGGCACACCTGGGGGAGGGTTGCTCGTTCCTTCATCGCGAACACGAGCAATGCCTCGGGTGAAGGCCAGGGGGAGTAACCCTCGCGAATGCGAGCAGGATCTCGCAAACAAGAAGGTTTGGCAACCAGTACCCTTCGCAAACGTGACAGTGGCCTCGCGAACGCGATGCACACTGTCGCCCAGTGCATAAAACAGAATCAAACACGGGTTTAAGCCATTTCTTCAACATTTTTCAAGAACCAAATGGGTAGAGGCGATTTTCAAGAGTCATTTTCTTCCCCTAAAGTGTTGGCAAGTGATTCTAAACCATTTTCTTTCAATTACCCATTACATTTCTTGAATTATCAACCTAAAATCTAGAGTTTTTATGGTAAAATTAGGGATTAGGGTAGAAATTAGGAATTTCGGAAATTTGGGGATTTAGACCTCAATTTGAGGTCGGATTCCAAAATCAATTATATATTCGGGCTCGGGGTTGAATGAGTAAATGGATTTTGGTCCGAACCTCGGATTGTGACCAAGCGGGCCCGGGATCAATTTTCTGACTTTTTTGAGAAAAAATTGAGAAATTTAATTTATGCAATATAATTGATTCCTTTAGTAGTATTTGATATTATTTAGTTATTTTTGAATAGATACGAGTGATTTGGAGGTGAATCCCAAAGGAAAGTTGTGATTGAGAATTAAGTGGCCTTCAGAGCGAGGTAAGTATTGTGTCTAACCCTGACTTGAGGGAATTAGGAACCTTAGATTACTTGCTAAGAGAAATCCATGTGAGCGGCATATATGTGAGGTGACGAGTACTTATGCGCCGCCAATTTACCTGTTTTCCATATTTCTCTGTTTTTCTTATATTGTCTTTTTCCTATGCCAAATTGCTACGTGTTATACTAGTGTTATTCAATTTATCGTTCTTATCATGTTTA
>AWOL01S0019552.1:154451-178276 GCA_000715115.1 Nicotiana otophora | reverse complement strand
GTTATGGTGAGATTGAGAGTAAAAGCATGAAGGGTGATGCCGTGCATTTTTCCTTACTGTATTCACTATTCCTGTTGATTCATGGTATATTGACTGCTCCGGTGATCATTCTATTGTAGTTCTTCATCTTATATTCCCCTAAGTATGTTCCCTTCCCTATAATTCCTGTTTAGTCCTTCATTTATGTTATTTGTATATACACTGTTAAATTATACAGGTTGATTTGTAGGTGCCTTGCCTTAGCCTCGTCACTACTTCGTTGAGGTTAGGCTCGACACTTACAAGTACATAGGGTCGGTTGTACTGATGTTGCACTCTGCACTTTCTGTTCCGATTTTGATACCGGCTCAGGTTGATCGAGATTTTGTTGTTGGTCCGCTGTCCAGAGACTTAAGGTAGATCTGTCGGCGTTCACAAACCTTGAAATCCCCATCAATCTTTTATGCCCTACTGTTTTCTTTCATTCAGACAGTTATATTTCTTTCAGACTATTACTTGTAGTAACTTCTAGAATGCTTGTGAATTGTGACTCCAGATCCGGGTGGCAGTAATTAATATATTTTTATGATATTCCGCACTTATTATATTTTATCTTATTTAATTATTGTTAATTAGTCAATGGGAAAGGGGAATTGGTTTAATTATTCTCTAACGTTGGCTTGCCTAGCAAGTAAAATGTTAGGCGCCATCACGGTCCCGTCGGTGGAAAATTTTGGGTCGTGACATCAATGGAGCATCGAAAAGGTGCAGTGGTACTACAGATGTAGTGCATGATGTATCTCCCTGCGTATTCGAGCGAGCTATTGTCGTCATCCTGTGGAAGGGTGTTCTGTCGTTTAAGCCCTTTATCAATATTGCATATGGTTTTGAGGCTATGCACGAATTGTTATGATGTTCATGAGTGGTTATCGCGCAGTGTTAATGTAAATGGTAGGGTGCTTATTTAGGGATCACGGTAGTGAATGACTCGAAAGGAGGATTTCTCAGTTCATGGTTTAGAGGTTCGGTATTTAATTCCAGTAGAGGAAAGGCAATCAGACTATGGATGTTCAGGCTTTGGTTGATGGAGTAACGAGACCTGATATTTTCGAGCGTGGTGGAATTTTCATTTGTAAGGTGGTGTCGTTGCCCTTGTTTGAACGCATTAAGGTTCGACGGTGTTATGGTCTTATTTGATTTGCCTTCAGGGCAGGGTATGGTAAAATAGTGTCTAAGAAGCGAGTGTCAGAAACGGCTACGTGTAGCGGTTTCAGAATCAAATTGGTGCTTCGAATGCAGATGGCTCGAGCAAGATGATCTTCGAGGAGGCTTAGAGTTGGTAACAATTTATGGTTCAAGTGCTACAGAGATGGATTTTGATTTGATGCAACAATTGTGTAGCGAAGGATGAGGAAGGACATGGCGGGAGGTGTCTCGCGGTGGTTATATTGCTAGCAGGTCAAGTATGAAAAGCAGAGGTCGAGAAGTTGCTTAAAGGATATGGTCTAACTGAAGTGGGAGTGGCAGAGTAGCACATGAATTCTGTGGTATGATAGCCATATGCCTTGAGAAAAGTTTAGAGAGATTTGGGAATCATGGTGGACAGTGACTAGGTCTACGGATGTTTTTTGGAATAGTGGCTACTGTACTGAGGAAGATTGACTATGGCAGAAAGGAGTTTGGTTGAAATGAAGAGGGATGTGAAAACTTGATTATCATTTCTAGGGATGCAACATGACTTTGAGTTTGGAATGTATTGTCGGACTTTCAATTGATGTCTATGGGGAATGAATAGACCCTTACAGTTGGCAGGCGAGCATGGCCTCATGGGGGGTTTACTGATTTCGTAGTAGATGTACCTAGTGCTGCGTCGTTGGAAGGTGTCTGTCACGACCCAATTTCCCCTCCGTATGACATCGTGACGGCACCTAGTCTCTACAACTAGGTAAGCCTAACATTTCGCGAAATAATGAAATAAAAATATAAATTTAACCAACTATTCAAAAATACACAACAAATCTCAAAACCTGAAACATCGTGAATCACAAACTACATAAGGAAAATCTAGTGTCTCTATACATCAGAGTCTAACAAGGAAAAATACTGAAGATAATGGGCATGAGAAACAGTAGAAAGGGACTCCGAGGTATATGGACCCGGCAGATATACCTTGAAGTCTCCAAAGATGTCCCGGATCACCGACAGTGCGGTTGATAAGGTACACCTGGATCTGTACACGAAAAATATGTGCAGAGAGTAGCCTGAGTACACCACAATCGGTACCCAGTAAGTGCCAAGCCTAACCTCGGTCGAGTAGTGACGAGGTCAGGTCAAGGCCCTATTGGTAAGTATGTAATAAAACAATATAGAGTGTAATACCGCAATAAAATAAAGGCTAAAATTTAACAATAATGAAATCATAGAAGGTAACAGCTTAGTACACAAACACAACAGGGGATCTCCCGAGATACCGTCCCGTAGTCCCAAACGTAAATGTGTATGAGGATCTCCCGAAATACCGTTCCGTAGTCCCAAAATAAATATGCAAGACAGGGGAATCTCCCAGAATACCATTCCGTAGTCCCAAAATAAATGTGCAGGGGGATCTCCCGGAATACCGTTCCGTAGTCCCAAAATAAATGTGCAGGGGGATCTCCCGGAATACCGTTCTGTAGTCCCAAAGTAAATATGCAAGACAATGGGATCTCCCTAAATACCGTTCTGTAGTCCCAAAGTAAATATACAGCACGAATGATAGAAATACAACTACATCATGAAATTCTTACAATTTAGACTAAGTACCAGTCAGGGAAGAAGTAGGAAAATTCATTAAGCACGCTGCACATAATTCACATAACTAATTAAAACACGTAGGCATATTGTATTAGACTAAACATGATAGCTACACATATTGGAATAACTAAATTAAGAATGAAAATAGATTAGTACTCATTAAAATGGTATAACTCAAAATAACAGAAAACATGTTGCTGCTCAGTAAGAAAATCATGTTTTTCCACAACTAGCCTGTGTACGTACTTGTCACCTCACATACATGACGCTCACATAGCACAATAGTTCCAAATCTTAAGGGAATTTCCCCCACGCAAAGTTAGGCAGGCCATTTACCTCGAGCCAAGCTCAATCAATCCGTAAGAATGCCCTTTCCACGAATATCGAGCTCTGAATGGCCCAAATATAGTCAAAAGCAATTACATATCATAATTACAACCATAATAGACCATAATAGGCCCACATATTAGAATCGAGTAAAATTTAAAAAATCTAAAAGCCTATTCACTCACAAGTCTAACCATATCAATTTTACTAAAATCCGACACCAAATGGTCCTCCAAATCCACAATTCAAACTCCCAAATCCCCAGCCTCCAACTTCCAATTTTTACCTTAAATACACACTAACTAGGTGGGAAAATACATGGGGAAGCATGATTATTTTTCAAAAATATGCACAAGGGACTTACCTCAAGAAATTCCTCGAAAATGCTCTAAACAATCGCCCTAAACCGAGTTGCAAAGTCTAAAAATGACAAATATTGCGAAGCCCTTCGGTTTTAACCACTGCCCGGGTATTTCTGCACCTGCGGAGCCTGGGCTCACACCTACGGGTGCGCTTGTGCGGAAAAATGTACACATCTGCGCAAATCACTTACCCCCATCTGCCTATGCACCTGCGATGAAAGGGCCTCATCTGCGCGTGCGCGCTTGCGGAATTCCCTTCCGCTTCTGCGGACCTTGCGCACCTGCGAAGACCCCTAAAGCATCTGCGGGCATCGCATATGCGGAAATAACCTTGCACCTACGACCCCTGGAACTTCTCCATTTTCCCGCTTCTGCGTTAATTTGCTCGCACCTGCGGGCAGCCTTGCGCAGGTGTGATTACAGCAAAACCAGCAAAAGCACCAGATTTTTCTAAGTCCAATTTCATCCCGTTAAGCATTTGAAACACACCCGAGGCCCCCGGGACCTCAACCAAACCTACCAACCAATCCTATAACACCATACGAACTTAGTCGAGCCTTCAAATTACATCGAACAATACCAAAAACCATGAATTAAGTACGAATTCAAGCCTAAGAACTTATAATTTTTCAAATTCTACAAACGACGTCGAACTACGTCAAATCTAGTCCGAATTACCTCAAAATTTACACACAGGTCACAAATAACACTACGAACCTACAACCACTTTTGAAAATCCATTCCGAGCTCGATATCAAAATTGTCACTATCGGCCGAAATCGCCGAAAATCTAACTTTCGCCAATTCAAGCCTAAATCTACTACAGACCTTCAAACACACATTTCGGAAGCGCTCCTAAGCTCAAAATCACTCAACGGAGCTAACAGAGTCGACAGAATGTTATTTCGGATCCGTCTTCATACAGTTCTGACTACGGTCCAAATTCTAAGACTTAAGCTCTCATTTAGGGATTAAGTGTCCTAAAACACTCTGAAACTCAAAACCAATCATCCCGGCAAGTCACAATAGCAGAAATAAATATGGGGAAAGCAGTTAATAGGGGTTTGGAGCTCTAACTCTCAAAACGGCCGGCCGGGTCGTTACAGTATCGGTATGAAATTCCACAGGTGGGCTAGCTCCTATGGGCAGGTTAACGGTTGCGTATTTTTGATGAAGTTTCCACGAAGAGTTCTACTTACTACTCGGTAAGAAGTAGAATATGTGATTGTGGAAGATAATTCGGAATGTTCATGAAAAAGTTTAACAAGGAATTTCGAAAAATTTGGCGGGTTAACGATGCGAGATCATGGTAATTGAGAAGGAGAAATCTTTGTGGGTTCTAGGTTTATGTGATTGTAGCTTAAAACTAAGTGGGGGAGTCTGCAGTCTACGATTGGGTCACGTGGTTATCTGCTTGTGCGGTTTCTGGCTATCGATGAATGGGTTGATTAATTACGACTAAGAAAAGAAAATATCAGGGGTAATGCGAGCAAAGAACTCGATGAATGGGTGTTATATTTAGCCTTATCGATTCATGTGCAGGTTTTGGGAAGACTCGGAGTTTATGCTTCTTGTGGATGTAAAGTGCAAGGAAAAGAATTCATTTGATTGCTTCTTTGGGAGTGTTGGAGTTTGATTACATTCGGGACCAGGTCAGAGTGGGTGACTCTCAATAGTGATTCTAATGGGTTCAAGGATGTAAGTGTAGTGCAAGGATGTAATGCACTAACCTCGTTATCCAAGAAAGATTTATGATTTTTAAAAAGGTGAAAATGAATGACTAAGTGTTGGCTTGCCTAACGGCGATGTTGAGCGCCATCACGGCCTACAGTGAATTTGGGTTGCGACATCTAATCTTACTCTTCCTTATCTTTTTAAATTGTTGTTACTTTTCCTTTTTAAATCAGTTATATTTTACATAATTCAAACGAGGAGGGTTTTAGTATACAAAATATAGTTGATTTTGAAGTCCTAAATATTAGGACAATAATTAAATGACTATCCCTAAATTTTAGGAAAATAATTAAAATGACTATTTTATTTCATCACAAATTCTTTTTTGAAGGATAAAAGAGGCGAATGACATTTCACTAAAAAATTTCGTATTTTTATAATAGTGTGTGCATAAATATAGATATAGATAGATAGATATTGGATTGAGGAGATGTATGCATGAAGCTATAATTTAGTTCCATTGGCCTTGATAGTTTTAGTGTGCAGATCTATAAAGAAAGTTACATTGTAAAGAAAGTTACATCGTATACCCCTTTATAAATCTCTTTACTCACTATGCCTTAATTATGAAAGTTACATTGTATACCTATAAAGAAATTACATCGTATATTTTGGTATACAATCTTATGTGTGTAACAATCACTATTAATAAAGGGATAATATCCCTTAAATGTAGCCTTAATTATTAAAATATGTACTCAATGAATTTTGAGATTCACATCTCCCTTAATTAAACTATATTCATATTTTCCATCAGAACTTCATTTTTGATATTGTATACTCTATACTTTCAAATCTTCCCATATATTTTGAACATACCATAATATTCTAATTTCAAATATAATTCAAATCAAATATATCACAATATTCTAATGACAAGGATACTATCTAAACCAAGCATATCACAGTATTCTAATTTAGAATATATTATTCAAACTAAATATACCATAATATTATAATTTGTAATACATTTTACAAATACTATAATATTCTAATTTGGAATACAATATTCAAACAGAACATATAATAATATTCTAATTTGGAATACAATACTCAAAAAAAAAAAAATTTAGAATACAATATACAAACCAAATTAGAATATTGCGGTATATTTGATTTGAATATTGTATTCCAAATTGGAATATCATCGTTGTTTGATTTGAATAATGTATTTTTCATTAGGATATTGTGATGTATTGGTTTGAATAGCATATTCTAATATTTTATTTTAGTTTATATATTATATCCCTAATTAGAACATTGTCACGTTATTTTGTTTTTCTTTTGATTACATAGATGAAAAAGAAGAAAAAGATTATGGAGTACTTCATAGAGAAATGACTGGGATGAACTTTTTGGTGAACATGTATAATTTCAATTCCTTAAAACGTGGGATAATGGAGTATTTTAAGGAATTTATTAAGTTGGAGTGAGAGATAATTTAGTTCCTTAAAAGGTGAGATTTATTTAATGGCATATAATGACATTAAAAGTTTAAAAAGTAATAAACTTTTATAAAATAGGTATACAAGGTAAAATAAATATTTCAAAGATATATGAAGTTAACTAGCATTTCCAATGGGCATACCGTGTAGATTACCCATTTATGAAACACCAAACATTATGTAAGCTCAAGCCCACGATTGGTATTAACTCTTTTGCTGTTTCAACTTTCAATAACTTTTCAGAATATTTTTGGTTTATTTCCCAATAAAAACTTGAGAAATTATAAAATAGCATGTCAATAATTTTAGTCGGTCATAACCAATTATTAGTTTCATGATACGAAAGCCTCAAAATCTTAAGGAATCGTTAGAATCCCGGGGCGGGCCAAATTACATAATGAAAGGAGACTTATTTCAAAGTGGTTCATGTAACTCAGCTGGACTGAAAATCCTTGTGTGGTTCGAATCCACATTCACTTCACAGCAAAGAAAGAGAATGCGGGGTAGAAGAATTGGTCAACTCATCAAGCTCATGACCCGAAGATTGCAGGTTCGAATCATGTCCCTGCCTAATCAGTGGAACATTGTTCTGTTTTATGATTTATTCTTCTAAGAATAAGCGTAGAATCAATTATTCTAAAAACGCAAAAATAATTCTTCCAAAACCATATAAAAAACATTTAAAACAAGACAAAAATCACCAAAGGTTGAATAATTTTTATAGAACGAAAAAATAGCTTAGAGAATTCACCTGCTAAGGAGCAATTTCATATCTCGTTGGCAAAGTGCTCGAATCAAAAGTTTTTTTTATGCGTCTTTATTCATTGAGATGTTATCCATTTATAGAAGGTAGATTGTTGACCGTGAATGAAGGACTATACTAATACGATCCTAGAAAGAGTAAAATTAGTCTTAGAATTTTCCTTTCGCCTTCAACTTGAGTAGCAAGAAATTATGCAAACTTATGTCAAATCGAATTTCACAGACTCAAATGTACTGCTCTGAGTCAAACTATTTCAGCCAAAACAAATGTCATTAAAGGGTAATAGTTTTGAATTTAATTGTGGAATATTGTTTTATGTTTTTTGACTTTAAGTTACTAAATATTAGGAATTTTTACATAATTCAAATAAGAAAAGGTTTAATAACCAAAATTTTAATTAATTTCAAAGTCCTAAAATAATTAAATTACTCTTTTTCCAATGTAAAATCTATTTTTAAAGAGTAAAAAAGGCGAACAATATTTCGATATAGTTTTCGTACTTTTAATATAATATATATAGATTATAAGTGAAATATGTCAAAGAATTAGACCAAGAAGTATGTGAGGAAGGCACCAAAATTACCCACAACAAAATATAAAGAAACTTCTCGACATTAACTAATTTCACAATCACATTATACATTCAATACCTTAAAATAAATGTCGTGTGATATCCATGTTGGATTTTATATCGCAGCGGAAGCAATTACAGTATCATATTCACGTGTAAATTAAACAATTAGTATATACGGAGATTATTCGAGTTACCTCTTGAATCGTGAACAAAGCAAATCAATATCCGTCTCCAGTTCCAGAGTTGCAAGACCTCGGCAAACTTCCACAGTCTTCCACCGTATTACCCAAATAATATCCGAAAAAAGAGAATTTCGGTTGGGCGAAATTTAAGAAAGAAAAACGTTTGTTTTTCCGGTGCAAAAAAATGTCCAGCCATATCCCATGTATATATAGCTACATTTTTTAGGTTAAAACCCTTTTTCAAAACCTGTTAGGTTTTCTTCTTCCACTAAGGAAATGTTTTCTTTATTTCCTATTATTCAGGCACAGTAGAGACCACGAAATTTAATTAACAAGGCTTCCTATTATGGAATTAATTTCGAAATTTTGAAATTAATTTCTACCATAATAAATTATGAATTATTCTACTAAAAATTCGTAATTGCACTCCTTAGTTCAATTTCGAAATTCTTTCATAAAACCTTATTTAAATCCCCATGTTAAGATTCAGATACTAACCAATCAAATTAAATTACTGATAATTTAATTTATTGATTACTTCCTTTAGACTTTCGCTTAATTTATTTCATGTGTCGGATACAAAATCCACTGGTTGAGTTTACACATGAAAACTTATAAGCTTTCATAAAGGAGTATCATCAATCTCAAAAATCGAGATATGGATTCCATCAACTAATTATTACTTCGCCAATGTATATCATTATTGTCCAATTTATCAGGCTTATTGACTCACGAAAGAATCTTGCCTTTTAATAAATCAAAATAATAAATGACATACACAACTAATAATAATTATATCAAGATTACGAGTATAAATACATTAAATGGACTAGAGAAATTATTTTATTAAGTCAGTATAAAATACTTATCTCTACTTGATCCGTTCAATACATACAAAATGTACTAGCACAAAAAGTTGGAATTAGACCATTCCTCTAATCAAGATAAATTACTTTTAATCTTGTGCTACAGCCATTCCGATGGTTTGTCCAATTCTATCATTAGATTGTGAACATAAACTTTATGACTTATAAGAACCGATGATTTATTCTTCCGTGTATAAGCTAAACTCTATACACTAAATCATCTACTATATAAGTAACGGACACACAAACCAATACGTGATCTATTTAAAGTAAAATTTTATTGAATTGAATAAGTAAATAAATAATTTTTCCATAAAGAATACTATAACAATACGCATGATTTATAGTATATCCTAACAATCTCCCACTTAGACTCATAACCATGTGTCTACAATTCTGACACCCATTCCGTCTACATACCTATCAAAAGTCTTCTGTGGTAAGCTCTTAGTAAACGGGTCCGCCAAGTTGTTCTCTGACGCAATCTTTGTGACCACTACATCCCCTCTCTGCACTATCTCACGAATTAAATGATATTTACGCTCAATGTGCTTTACCCTTTTTATGGCTTCGTGACTCCTTCAAATTTGCAACCGCACCACTATTATCATAATAAAGTGTTATTGGTGCTTGAATCGAGGGAACTACACCCAACTCTCTCAGGAAGTTCCCGAGCCAAACCGCCTCTTTGGCTGCCTCAGAGGCTACCACATATTCGGCTTCCATTGTGGAATCAGCAATACAAGTTTGCTTGATGCTCCTCCAACTTATGGCTCCACCACCCAGAGTAAACACATTTCCTGAGGCAGACTTTCTAGAATCTCTGTCTGATTGGAAATCCGAATCAGTATACCCAATGGACACACGGTCATCTGAATGGTAGATCAGCATGTAATCCCTAGTCCTTTTCAGGTACTTGATTATATGCTTAACCGTTGTCCAATGCTCTCTCCCAGGATTAGACTTAAATCTGTTAACAACGCCAACGGTAAAGCAGATATCAGGTCTAGTGCATAAAATAATATATATCAGACTCCCCATAGCATATGCATAGGGGATCACCTTCATCTTTTCTATCTCTTCATTAGTTTTAGGAGACTGATCTTTAGATTCCATGTCTGAAAGGAAGAAATCCTTTCTTGGAATCATGCATGCTAAACCTGGAGATTATTGTATCAATATAAAGAACTCGGGATAAGCCTAATATCCTTTTCTTGCGATCTCGCAAGAGCTTGATCCCAAGGATATGAGCCGCTTCTCCCAAATCTTTCATATCAAAGTGTGTGAACAACCAATATTTAACTGAACCCAACATGCCCACATTATTTCCTATGAGCAATATGTCATCTACATACAAGATTAAAAACGTTACTTTGTCCCCATCTCACTTTTTGTATACACAAGACTCGTTAAGACACTGATCAAAACCAAAGGTTTTAATTGCTTTGTCAAAACAAATGTTCCATGCTCTAGATGCTTGTTTCAATCCATAAATGGACCTTTTAAGCTTACACAACATGTGTTCCTTGCCACTTTCCATGAAACCGTCTGGTTGTATCATATAGATGCACTCATCAAGACTTCCATTAAGGAAAGCTGTCTTGACAACCATTTACCAAATTTCATAATCATAATGAGCAACAATGGATAAGAGAATCCTTATAGACTTAAGTATGGCTACCGGAGAGAGAGTTTCCTTATAATCGATCCCTTCTTTCTAAGTAAACCCTTTCGCTACAAGCCTTGCTTTAAAGTTTGCACTTTTCCGTCTACACCTCTCTTTTTCTTACAGATCCACTTATATCCAATGGGTTTAACCCCATCAGGTGGTTTTACAAGATCCCAGACTTGATTAGAGTACATAGACCCCATCTCTGATTTTATAGCAGCAACCCACTTATCGACATCTTTATCATGTAGTGCTTGGTCGTAATTGACATGTTCGGAAGTAGGCTCCTCAGAGATCCTATCATATGATTCTCCCAAGAGCGTATAACGAACTGGCTGTCTTATTTCTCTCCCATTATGACTACGCACTACATCAGTTGTAACTATACCATTTTTATTTTGTGGTTGAACCACATCATCATCGGGAACCTGAGTCTCCATGCTATCCACGGGGATATCAACGACTTCTTCCTAGGTTGCAGTCTGCTCAACATAACTCCCACTACTTTGTGGTAGTATGACTTCGGGCACTTGTTCTTGCGGGACATCAAGTCTATTGACATTTTTCCACTACTAAAATACAATGGTATGTAAAAATCAACTTCTGGAGTTTGCATCTGATCGTTTTGTTTTTCAGATAACTGAGTTTCCATTCCTTTACTGAGTTCCTGTAAAATAATTTTACTTCTAGGAACATGGTTCATCAAATAGTCCTCTTCAAGAAACTTAGTATTTGTACTAACAATTACCTTCTTTTCTTTAGGACAATAGAATAAACCACCTTTCGTCCCTTTTGGATAATCTACAAACACGCATACATCCGTTTTTGCCTCCAATTTATCCGTTTTCTCTTTTAGCACATGTGCCGGACAACCCCAAACTCGAATATGCCGCAGACTAGGCTTGCGCCCAGTCCACAATTCTGTAGGGGTCAAAGGTACTGACTTTGAAGGGACTAAATTAAAAACGTAATTTGTTGTTTCTAAGGCATGTCCCCAAAAGGACGAAGGTAAACTGGAATAACTCATCATTGATCTAACCATTTCTATAAGAGTCCTATTTCTCCTTTCAGCTACACCATTTTGTTGTGGAGTTCCAGGTGCAGATAATTGAGATGTAATCCCACATTTTGATAAATAACCAATGAATTCCGCAGAGAGGTACTCCCCACCACGATCAGATCGTAGTGTCTTGATATATTTATTATATCGCTTTTCGGTCTCAATTTTAAATTCTTTGAACTTTTCAAAACATTCAGACTTTTGACGCAACATATAAATATATCCATATTTTGAGTAATCATCTGTGAAAGTCACAAAATACTCAAAACCACCTCTTGCTTGGATATTCATTGGACCACACAAATCAGAATGAATTAATTCTAATTTATCACTTGCTCGATTTCCTTTGGAGGGGAAATTTTTGTTTTGTCATTTTTTTCTTCTAAAGAAGATTCACAAGTTGGTAGTGCCTCCACTTTCAATGAACTTAAAGGTCCATCCTTGACCAACCTTGAAATTTTGTTTAGATTTATATGACCCAAACGCAAGTGCCATAAATATATTTCATTCAATTTAGAAGAACGTTTTCTCTTATTTAGTAAATCAACATAATTCAGTTCTTTAGGTTGTAACGGTTTAGGAATAGAGTCAACAATAAAAAGACCATTAATCAATGTAGCTGAATAGAGATAACGTTTATCATGAGTAATAACACATTTATCAATGTCATGAAAATTAATGTCATAACCATCTCTCATAGCGCTAGAAACCGAAATTACATTTCTTCTAACGGAAGGTACATATAATGTGTCCTTTAAAGCTAAAACTCTACCACTACCAAACAAAATACTAATATTTCCTAATGCTAAAGCTGGGGCTACCGAACCATCTGCTTGATAAACATTGATTTCTCCTCTACTTAGCCGTCGCGTTACCTGAAACCCCTGCAAATAAGTACAGACATGATTAGTGGCTCCCGAATCTACACACCATGCCATGGTAGAAACAACCGCTAAAAGAGTTTCAACGACAAGTAGATGTAAATCACCTGGTTTATTTTTCAGCTTGGCCAGATAAGTTGGAGACTACTTCTTATGATGCCCAGGCTGCTTGCAGTGATAACACTTGCCCTTAGCCTTTTTCACACCAGCAGTTGTGCCACCAACAGAGGGTTTTTGAGCCTTCTTATTCTTCTACCCGCCTCTCGTACTAGAAGAAGCACCTGCCTCAAAATTCAATGCCACGGGAGGAGCTTGTTGCTTGATAATAGTCTATGCCGACTGCAGCTCATTCAACAATTTCGCAAGTGACAAATTCATTTTGCTCATATTATAATTCAGGCGAAACTGCTGAAAACTGTCAGGCAGAGTCTGCAGGATCATTTCAACCTGCGTATCCTTATCAATGTTAGCTCCAAGGAACTCCAGTTCATTCAGAAGACTCATCATCTTCAGAACATGGTCCTTAACTGATAAGCCTTCAACCATAGAGCTTTCATGGCAGTCTTCTTAGCCGCACGATTCTGATCTCCAAACATTTCTTTGAGAATTTCCAGAATGTCATAAGCAGACTTCATCGACAGATGCTGATGTTGCAGAACATTTGACATGGATGCCAGAATGTAACACCGCGTCATCTCATCAGCCTTGACCCATTTCTGGTAAGCCTTTTGTTCATCATCCGTGGCATCATCTCTAGGTTTTTCTGGACACACCTCATCGAGCACAAATTTGTACTCTTCAGCAATTAGGATAATCTCCAAGTTTCGTTTCCAATCAACATAATTTGGACCCTCAAATTTGTTTTGAGTAAGAATAGCAGTAAGGGGATTAAAAGCAGTCATTGTTAATCTGGGAAACAATTAATTAAATAGATCAAAATCAGTCATGTATTATTTGAATATTAAAATGCAAAACACACTACACATATATAATATATGCACCTTGAACAACAAATTTCGATGGAAAAAGAGCTATTCTTGCAATATACATATATAATGACAGATTATTCACTCCATGACTTTAAACATGTCATACTCAGAAGGACAGTAAACTGTTAATTTAAGTCAAGTGAATATCAACATTTAACATATATTAGTCCCATTTAACCAACATGCATACTCAGATGGAGAGTAAATACAAGTAATCAACAACTAGTATAACCTAGTGATTATCCATAATGAGTTCCTCCGATATGGAAGAAGACCTACGTCAACGTGTAAAAACAATATATCACTAGAATTTAAACTTAGAGTCCATAGGAAACGATCCCTATCACCACTAGATTAAAAACAACTCAAAAACGTTTTTGAAACATTTCCAGAAAATTAAAAAAAACGTCCAAAACACTATCTAAACAACTAAGAAAGCCTAAAATATGGCTTACGTCATGAGCTAAGCTGATGTGTATTGCTCACTAGGATGTTTTGCATGGACCTGCCAAGTTTCAGGTCAATCGGAGTCCGTTAACATGCTGACTTCCGATTTTCTGGCCTATTCGGCCAAATAGTGACTTTTGCGTTTTTCATGGATTAATATAATTTTCAGATTATTCTAATCAAATATCATCAACAATAAGCATATACTACATGATTTTCAGAATAATCATAATATCCATAAAACATAATTATGCTAAACAATAATACAGTTTTACAGAAAAATAATCTTTGCATGTAATTCAAAACTTGCATATTAACATGATACTAATTTTCATTGTTCATCCTAATCATTTAATTAGACATGAGTAGGCTCTGATACCAATTATTGGATTATATATCACAGCGAAAGCAATTACAGTATCATATTTACGTGTGAATTAAACAATTAGCACATAGAGAGATTATTCGAGTTACCTCTTGAAGCGTGAACAAAGCAAATCAATATCCGTCTCCAGTTTCAGAGTTGCAAGACCTCAGTAAACTTTCACAATCTTCCACCGTGTTACCCAAATAATATCTGGAAAAAGAAAATTTCGGGTGGACAAAATTCAAGGAAGAAAAACGTATGCTTTTCCAGTGCAAAACAACGGCCAGCTATATCCCATGTACATATATAGCTACGTTTTTTATGTTAAAACCCTTTTCCAAAACCTGTTAGGTTTTCTTCTTCTACTAAGGAAATGTTTCCTTTATTTCCTATTATTCAGGTACAGTAGGGACTACAGAATTTAATTAACAAGACTTCCTATTATGGAATTAATTTCAAAATTTTGAAATTAATTTTTACCTAATAAATTACGAATTATTCCACTAAAAATTCGTAATTGCACTCCTTAGTTCAATTTTAAAATTCTTCCATAAAACCTTATTTAACTCCCCATGTTAAGATTCAGATACTAACCAATCAAATTAAATTACTGACAATTTAATTTATTGATTACTTCATTTAGACTTTCGCTTAACTTATTTCATGTGTCGGATACAAAATCCAACGGCCGGGTTTACACATGAAAACTTATAAGCTTTCATAAAAGAGTATCATCAATCTCAAAAACCGAGACATGGATTCTATTAACTAATTATTATTTCACTAATGTGTATCATTATTGTCCAATTTACCAGGCTTATTGACTCACGAAAGAATCTCGCATTTTAATAAATCAAAACAATAAATGACATACACAACTAATAATAATTGTATCAAGATTAAGAGTATAAGTACATTGAATGGACTAGAGAAATTATTTTATTAAGTCAGTATAAAATACTTATCTCTACTTGATCCGTTCAATACATACAAAATGTACTAGCACAAAAAGTTGGAATTAGACCATTCTCATAATCAAGATAAATTACTTTTAATCTTGTGCTACAACCATTCCGATGGTTTGTCCAATTCCATCATTAGATTGTGAACATAAACTTTATGACTTATAAAAACCGATGTGTCACGACCCAAAAATTTCACCACAGGTATCGTGATGGCACCTAGTCTCTAAGACTAGGTAAGCCGATTTCTATCACATTTTGAAGCCATTGTTTTAATTAAATAAGTAACCAAAACTAACAGCGGAATACATATGAATATACAACCTCTCAAGACTGGTAGTACTGAGAAATGAACTCTAACTGAATACATGGAATGATCACGAGGACCGAATATATAATATTATTTTATTAAAAATTAACAGTACAATGAAATGAAAAGACTCCAAGGGACTACGACGACCAAGCAACTCTACCTTGAATCCTTATGATCCCTCTTTAACTCTGCTCAAGTCTGATATCTCCATTACCTAGTTCTGCACAAAAATGTGCAGAAGTGTAGCATGAGTACACCACGGTTAGTACCCAGTAAGTATCAAGACTAACCTCAATGGAGTAGAGACGAGGTACATTCAAGACACTCACTAGTCTAATAACCTGTGTAATATAGTATGCAAAAATAATAAAAACCAGATAGCAGTAATAGCAACATCAATCAACTAGTGATTTAAATAGCAAGGTAACATGAACACCATAAATATTGCTCAAACGAGTAATAAACATAGGTACAGCCAATTAATCAGGTCCTTCAGCATATACATCTTTTATCTAAGTTATTCAATAAAAATCTCTGAAATATAATCCTTTTCAAGAAATATATTTTCGAATATAATTCTTTCAAGTAAATATCTTTCGAATATAATTCTTTCAAGTAAATACCTTTCGAATATAATTCTTTCAAGTAAATATCTTTCAAATATACTTCTTTCAAGTAAATATCTTTATAATATAATTATTTCAAATAAATATTTTTCTAATATAATTCTTTCGAATAAATATCTTTCAAATATACTTCTCTCAAGTAAATATCTTTATAATATAACTCTTTCAAATAAATATCTTTCTAATATAATACTTTCGAATAAAAGTCACCATGTGACGCCTCATTTAACTTTCCTGGCGTAAGAAATACATTCCACATATCACATCAAATGGCACGACAATACCTTCGTGCACTTAGCTCATTCTCACCCAATATATATATTTGATTCAAATCAATTGGCACGACAACACACTTCGTGCATTTATATCTTCCTCATTGTGCATACATATAATAGTACCAACTAGGTGAGATAAATGCCAATAACAATAAAAGAAATAAAGTGGAGGCACATATGAAGCAACAACGACTACAAGTCACACAGAAAATATAGGTGCACAATAACATCTCAAGATAAAGGCATGAATGTATACACAACAAAATGATATCACAATATAATATATGTCTCTCGTCCTTGCCTGCACGGAAACACCCTTCGTGCCATGAATATATGATAACATAAAAATAATTGCATGATATCACCCTTCGTTCTTTTACTCCCATCCTCACCTGATATAATGTATACACTGCTGAGGATCGAGCGGCACAAACTAAAGATGCATCTATTATACTGCCGAGGCATTCGGCCCGCTCCACAAATAACTACAATGTGCCCATGACTCAAAGTGTTAGGCTCGACATATTATAATCTTTACTCCAATGCTTATATTTAATCAATTCATAAAATACCCCAACTCCGCTCTAAAAGTTAATAAAATCAACCCTCGGCCGCACGTGCCCGGATTCTGAAAATTTTCAAAGATAAACTTTACCCATAACACCGCGAATTCAAATATAAAATTTATTCGTAATTCAATTTTCAAAATCGTGGTCAAAATCCAAAAATACTAGTTTCTAGGTTTTCCACCAAAATTCTAAATTTCCATAAATGCTCATGCTTAAATCCATATATAAACTATTTATTTAACTCACAATGTGAAGAAATAACTTACCCCATAATAGATGATGAAGATAGCACTCCAAAATTGCTCCAAAATCAGCTCCCATGGACGAAATGAAGTGGAATTGAGACAAACCCCCGTTTTAAAAGAACACACTACCCAGCCCGAACTTCGCACCTGTGGTCCATTAGACGCTTCTACGGCTCCGCACCTGCAGAAAATCCATCGCAGGTGCGGCTCCAGCTCAACCTAACAGTCCTCGCATCTACGCCCCAAGTAGCACATATGCGCTTCCGCTTCTGCAGGCCTCAAGAGTTTCTGCGCTCGTGCACCTGCGCGTTTATGCCCGCTTCTGTGGCGCATGCCTTTTGGCCAACGTCCGCTTTGGCACTGCCCCACTCCGCAGGTGCAGTCCCAGTTCTGCAGCAAAATGAGCGCATCTGCGGTCCCAGCACTGCCCAACCAGTATCCGATCCTGCGCTTTCCTGGCCTCTTTTGCGGCGTCGCACCTGCGGCCCATTTTCCGCAGGTGCGATTGCACTAATACTCAGGCCCTTCAACAATACAACAAAGCTCCAAATTGATTCGCAACTCAACCGGAACACACCCGAGGCTCCCAGGATCCCATCCGAACTTATCAATAAGTCCCATAACATAACACGGACCTATTTTGGGTCTCAAATCACACCAAACAACAACAAAATCATGATTCGACGATCGAAATCCTTCTTTAAACTTTCAAACTTCGACGAACACATCCGAATCATACCAAAATATTCCAGAATGACACCTAACTTTTCGTGCAAGTCACAAATCACAATACGAACCTATTCTAAGGCCCGGAACTTCTAACGGACATCGATAACACCAAAATTCATCTCAAACCAAACTTAGGAAATTCTAAAGCCTTCCAAATGCCAACTTTCCATAATAAGCATCGAAATGCTTCCGGGTAA
The DNA here is from genome assembly GCA_000715115.1 of Nicotiana otophora. NCBI lineage: Eukaryota > Viridiplantae > Streptophyta > Magnoliopsida > Solanales > Solanaceae > Nicotiana > Nicotiana otophora. The sequence goes on along the minus strand of AWOL01S0019552.1, from coordinate 159,922 downwards.
TCCGATACTCAACCCGAACCTACGCCCAAGTCTGAAATCATCATACGAATCTATTGGAGCCTTCAAATTTCGATTCCGGAGTCGTTTACTCAAAATTCAAACCTCAGTCAATTCTTCCAACTTAAAGCTTCAGAAATTAGAATTTCTTTCCAAATCAACTCCGAACTTCCCGAAATTTAACTCCGACCACACGTATAAGTCATAATACCTGAAGTGAAGCTACTCAAGGTCTCAAACCTCTGAACGATGTGCTAGAGTTCAGAACGAGCGGTCGGATCATTGCATTCTCCCCCACTTAAAAATATGTTCGTCCTTGAATGTTTAAGAATTGCTCCGGAGTTGTCCAAAATTATTGTTTAACACTTCGTGCACCTACCCGTGCCACCACAAACCGGTTGAGAACATTAGCCCGAACCAGACTAAAGATCCTCCCTTTTTATTTAGCTAAAAAGCCTTAGAACCAAATTTCAACCTCTGAATTTCTCTACAAAACTCATTTCTAACATACGAACATTGTATCAATCACTACACACTGTACCAAAACATGATCGTACACGTTTGCTAAATTCACACCATGCACCGCATAATTCACATGCCCATAATACATCCTCCGACCACAACAACTGAAATCTCACGAATCTGATGCCCGCAATACGCCTCATGACACATGTGAGCCCTATTCCAATTCTCGCAATACTGCCACGACGAAAGAGACGTGTAGAAACTCATAAACACATGCCGAATCAATAAATCATGGAGTCTCTCTTCCTGACAAGAACCATTACCTCATTCTGATTTGAATAACTATATTTTCTCTTTAATGTACCTTATATAAATTTGATTGCACTAATTTCAGGTCCAATAATCTCGTCTCACCCAGTACAAACTGCTCAGGAAATGGGTCACCTCAAACACTGACCAAGATCTTATACAACACCATCAAAGCGTCAACAAGCCACCACTCGAATATAACTCATAATAAAGAACGAACTCTGATAGGGAATTACCCAGCATGCGTAACAAATTAAACGGTCGAATAGATGTTATGAACCTACCTCAAGGATGAAAAACAAGGCATACAAAATAAGTGTAAGGAACTATGCTCAACATCTCACTGTTGCGGCGTGCAACCCGATCCAATATGACACTATTGCGGCATGCAACCCGATCCACACAACATGCCCGTGGCAGCGTACCACCCCATCCAAACAATATACCCGTGGCGGCGTGCCACCCGATCCGCACATAACAATCCAGAAGAAAACACACACATCAAGTTGTAACGCTTATACTTACAAAATGCCCGAATATCGACCCCAAGCATGCAAAGTGCATAATACAAATCCTGAGGAGACAGATAGCGCCATATGCTACGAAACCCAAGCATAACTAAGGTGGGATATATGACCTGTGTCACGAGAGCCACCCTGCTCATATAACCCCACAAGCTACATGGGATCTCAACACATGTGCGAATAATCAAGCCGTCTCACAACCCACATAGCACAATAGAGACTTACATGGAATAGCTGACGATGGGAATAACATCTTATGCCCGACGACTCCTCCGTAAGCAATGCTATGAAGAATGAACATATCCAACATGACGTAGAGCACACCTTCACATTAGACCCACCAATGGACCTCAAACCGATTATGATCATACCATACTGGGCCAATAACCTTCCAAGGATCCACAATGGCCCCATTCATGACACACACGAGCAGTCATCCACTCCGGACCAACTCCCACAGTTCACAACCAAGGGAAATAGAGCGCCTTCCAAGCATAAACTCTCACATTAACAATAGTACCAAAAATATCCGCACTTGGTTTCAATATTTAACAATCAGGTGACTAACATGTCACACTCATACAAATTTCCCCGTGGGGTATGCTCCCACAATCTTCCCCCAAGGTAACAAAGTTCGCACATCCATACCACTAACCGTACTTATTTTGTAAAGAAAATCAATAATCCGCAAATCAATACACAAAGCCTCATACACAGAATGTCGTTCTCAGGTGACACTAAAGAAAATGCTACCTATCATGCCGCTATGCAATAATACAAGTATTCACCATAACCCTTGAACTACCAGTAAAATAAACACTTCATTGGCTAGAAACCTTTCACATAGCTCGTTTTAGAAAAGCTAATGCAACACGTAACTAAATTCCCAAATGGCAGAAAATACAAAACTCAAGTCGTGATCTAACCTGCCATGACTCCTCCGGAATCTATTTACACCACAAGGCCATTTCAATTAAATACCTCCTAAATCAATCGAGTTATGGTGTCTGTCAAGGCCGCACGTACAACCACAAATCACTTGTATAACTTCACGCACTGATGATTCAACCATTACTAACCGACCCAACTTCTTTAAATTTACTCTTGACCTGACTTAGAAATAATAATAGCTCTATTCACAACATAATGAACTCAACCCGCACTTATCCCGAGTGACCCGAATCGCGAGACCGCATCGTCTCAAGTTTAATCAAATTGGGAGCCACCCACTCTGACTTGGTCCCGAGTTTAATCAAATTCCAACACTCTAGTAGCACATGAACACTCCCAAAGAAGAAACCGGCTGAATTCTTTTCTTTGTACATTACACCCACACGAAGCATAAACTCTGAGTCTTCCCAAAACTTGCACTTGAATTGACAAGGCGAAGTATAGCACACATTCATCAAGTCCCTTGCTCGAATTTCCCACTGATATTTTCTTTTCATAGTCATAAATAATCCACCAACGCATCGATAACCAGAACATAACCAGACAACCACATGATCCAATAGTAGATGGTGGGCTCCTCCACTTTGCTTTAAGCTACCATCACATAATATAAAGCCCATAACGATTCCTCTTTATCAATTACCGTGATCTCGCACCGTTAACACATCACATTTCTCGAAGTCTTTTGTTAAGCTTTTCATGAAACATTCTGAATTATCAGCCACGATCGCATACTCGAACTTCTATTATGTAGTAAGCAGAACTCTTTGTGGAAACCTCATTGAAATCATGCAACTGCTAACCTGTTCACAAGAGATAACCCACATGTGGTATTTTCTGCCGACATCTTCCAATGACATTGCACCGGTTACAACTACTACGAGTTCAGTAAACCTTTCTGAGCCCATGATCGTCCACCAGTTGTACAAGTATGTTCCTTCCCCATAGACATCAACTGAAAGTCCAACAATACCTTCCAAGCCCAAAGTCATGTTGCATCCAAAACGATAACCAAATCTTCACACCCCTCTTCATTTCAAGCAAACTGCTTTCTGCCATATTCAATCTTTCTCCATACAGTAACCACCTTTCTAATTATAATCTGTGGACCTAGTCACTTTTCCACCACGATTCCCAAACCACTCTAAACTTTCTCAAGGCATGCGGCTTTCCTGCCACGGAATCCATATGTTAATCTGCCACTCTTACTTCGGTTAAACTATCTCCTTTAAGCAACTTCAACCACCGTGAGATACCTCCCGCCATGCCCTTCCTCATACTTTGTAGCCCAAATGTTTCCCCAAATCAATCCATACTTGTAGCACCTGAAATAAGGAATTGCTACCAACTCTAAACCTCCTAGAAGATCATCTTTCTTGAGCCATTAGCTTCCGAAGCACTGGTTCGATTCTGAAATCATCTACACACCGCCATCTCTGACAACCTCTTCTTAGACATTATTCCACCACACTCTGCCCCGAAGGTAAATTGAAGGAGACCATAACACCGACGAACCTTAATACATTCAAACAAGGATAACGACGCCACATCATACATGAAAATGCCTCTACGCTCAAAAATATCAAGTCTCGTTACTCCATCAACCAAAACTTGAACATCCATAGCATGATTGTCCTTCTTCCGCTGAGATTAGATGCCAAACCTATAAACCATGAACTGAAAAATCCTCCTTTCGAGTCATTCACTGCCTTGACACATAAACAAGCACCCCACCATTACACCAACATTGTGCGATAACAACACATGAACATCATAGCAATCTGCGTGTAGCCTCTAAACCATAGGCAATACTGATACAGGGCATGGAACGACATAACCCCCTTCCACAAGACGACGATAATGACTCGCTCGAGTTCGTAGGAAAAAACATTTTGCAGTACCATTACAACTCCTCAATGCACAATTGATAACAAGCACTCCATGTCGTATAAGATTATGTAGGAAGGAAATAAAGGCACAAGCCTCAAAGGAATCAAATTGCACGATAAAGAAATCAAGAAGGGAAGTGCTCCTAACAACTCTATAGCCTCTCGAAGATAAGTACAGACGTCTACGTACCAATCCACAAGACTCTACTAGACTTGATTATGACTCGTGAGACCTAAGTGAACCTAACACTCTGATACCAAGTTGTCACGACCCAAAATCCACTATAGGTCATGATGGCGCCTAACGCCACCGTCAGGCATGCCAACTGTGATTTATCCATTTAATTACTCATTTTTTTACTTTCAAAGTATAGATTTTAACAAGAAAAAGGAAATTTACACTTTCAAGTTACGGGAACGTACAAAATTTGTAATTTATAAAAGAAATGAAAGGCAATAATAATGTACGAAACCCTAAGCGTCAACTAGTATAACCCTAAAACCGTTGTCACAAGTGCATGAACATTTTCTAAGGAGTACAATAACAATACATCATCTATCCAGAATATAAATAATACAAGTTAAAATAAATAGTACGATGGAGACTCGGTAGATTGTGATGCATAGCCTGAATTTCAGCTCACATAAAGTCTCCTCAACAGATCCGCCTATGCGCCAAGATGATCACCAAATGAACCTGTCATATCCTACACATTTAGTGTAGAAATGCAGCATGAGTACGTAAATCAACGCGTACCCAGTAAGTATCTAGCCTAACCCTAGAGAAGTAGTAACGAGGGGTCGACATCGACACTTACTAGAGGTCCAATAAAATAATATAATAATCATAATAAATATTAAGTGCACAACGATAGTGGGATAAATCTGTAAATTTCATAATCTTCTAAATATTTCTTTTAAAGTATATACTTCTCAATCTTGTATTCTACCTTAATAGCTCAGAAAATACCAAGTGTCAATACTAAATAAATAAGGAATACCATAAAAAAGTCGGGCATCGGTGGAAGGTTTATGTCGTAAATATTTAGACTACTAGCGATATAACACACGATTCTGCCGAGGTCGTTCGGCGCGATCCACAATAATATGCAAATTATCGATGGTCGAGGGGCACAAAACATAGATATATCTATTACACTGTCAAGGCGTTCAGCCCGCTCCACAAGAAAGGAAGAAAGTTACCGAATTACGAGACACATGTTTACAATACAATACATGAGCATAGAACGAATATAATCTTTACCGTTTCTCAAATAACTCGCCCACAACTTAAAGTATTAAGGCTCGGCCTATTATATATATATTTATTTCTAAA
>AWOL01S0019552.1:85806-140575 GCA_000715115.1 Nicotiana otophora | reverse complement strand
TCATTCTCGGATCCGTTCTTGCTACCATCATCATCATCATCGCCATCAGAAGCCAAGGCTTCAGCTTTAGCTTCGAGCCCTTTAGCCTTTTTTATCTCTTCACCAAGGTCGAAACCATGAGCGTGTATCTTCTTGAGGGTCTCCCTCCGAGACTGACACTTAGCAAGTTCGGCAACCCAATATGCTCGAGTGTCGGCAGTATCCGCCACCTCTCGTGCCTCCATCTGAGCATCCTCGGCATCAGACCGATACACGAAAATGGACTTGTCTGCCATGACTTTCGATGACTCAACCTCCGCCTTGGCCTCAGCAAGCCGTGTTTCAAGCTCCTCGATCCTCTTAGACTAAGCCGAACCCTTTTGCTTGACGCTTCAGAGCTTAACATCGGCCGATAATAATCTGGCCAAGATGGTTTCTTTTTCCGCAGCTAGGCGGTCGATAGTCTCCTTCCACCGATTACATTCAGCCTTGATTTGATTGACTTCTTCCTGAAGTAACCCGATCTTTTTAACCTTTGTTACAGGTGAGATAACGGAGGATTAACTTCCACAGTTGAGTCAAACCCATACTCTAACAGAACGAGGCTCACCTGCTTATCTAGTACGGCCTCTTCTTCATGAGCCTTAACCGAATCTGCTTGGAGGTCCTTTATAGCCTCGTCCTTTTGGATGCAAAGAAGCTGCATGGCATCTCTCTCCCCCGAGACCTTCTGAAGATTGACCTCATACTGGCTGAGGTCGACTCGAAACCTACTAATGGCCTGCACAGTAGGGAAAGAACACAAGTCAAGTTTGGAAAATAACGAAGAAACCAAGTACAGTAAAATCATTACCCGAGAAATGAAACATTGGGCCTCTTCTAGGAGAAGAGAAGCGTCACCAATGTCGGAGGCATCATCGACTCCAGTAAAGTAATCCCGAAAAGGGTCCCCTACACTAGAGCCTCCGCCCATATCGAGGTTCTTCAATTCTCGAGCTTCCTTTAACGCCTCCTCAGAAAAGGTTGGAAGAGACGGCAAATGACCCACTGTCATAGTCCCAAGCGAATCGCTCGGGATGCTCTGATCGAGACTCGGGGTACCGAAACCGACCCCGACCGGTACAGCCACCATCGGCTCAGAAGCTATGGCGACCTCGATAGGTTTCTCATATCGGATCACCAAAGCCGAGGCATCATCTTCTTCTTCTTCTTCTTCTTATTCTTCTTCTTCTTCTTCTTCTCTCAGTCGTTGGACTGAGTCTATCGAAAGAGCGATTGCCTTCCTCCTCACCCTTCGAGTTTTGGGCTTGGGGTCCTCTGACCGAGAGACAGCTTTTCGCTTCTTATCTTTTCCCTGTTCCGGGACCAGGGACTTGGTTCCTTTTTCACCACTCGAAGGCCTCAAAACGACATCCTTGGTTACACCTGCATGAAAAGAAATCGGTAATGAATGGAGCATAAAAAACATTTTGAATAACACGACAAGTAACCCTTACCATTTATCTTTGCCTCCCATCTACCTTTTGCCAAATCACACCAAGCATGTTCGGCATAAGAGGAAGTCGAGGCTAACTTCTAAACCCAATCCTCGAGGTCGACCACCGTCTGACATGCATTAAATACCTTGAAAGACTAAATCGATGGGACAACTATCACATACGTCATGATCGAGCCCTGTGAAAATGTCAGCTTATAACCCAATTGAACAGTCAAAAATCATATCGATTCTCACCACATCCTTCCTGAAAAACGAGGGGACTATCTGTATACGGTCGAAATAGATTTCAGCCTTCCTACATTCGATCGAGTTCGAATGGTAAGCAACCGGAGTGGGATTTTGGGATGAGTTTCGAAGACAATACAAACGAGCCTCGAGTCCGAAGGCTGATCGAGAAGTCGGCTCGATACTTTTATCGAGCCCGTGACGAAATCGATCTGCAAGGCATTGCTTCGAGGTCGAAAATGCGCTACGCCCACCCCGAAGGTCGAACTCAAGCCAAAGCCGAGGGCTCGACCCAATAACGAGTTCTAGCCAGTATCGAGCTCACAGACAAGAGCCGTTACAACCGCACTAAGGGAGAGAATCTTGGCGAAAATCGAGGAAGAGACAATTCATCATGGGTCCTACACTATATGCTTTATTTTATTATAAATAAAGTGAGATCCCTCTATTATAAAAGGGGAAATCCTTGTAAACATAAAGACACCGAATACACTGTAAAAAAAAGATCACTTCTCATATTGAAAGATATCTTCTTGTGCTTGTTTTACTTTATCTTATTCATTCTTTTGGCTCACTATTCCCATTCTCATAGTCAAGAATACACATATTTCTATCTCTTTATATGATTTGTATCAAATGGTATCACATATCCTTAGAACCATACACAAATTTAACGTTATCTGATTTTTCGGGTAAACACATGATAAAAGCTCGTTTATTTACACTTAATAGAGTTCCGAATTTTAATCATTTTGATCTGAATTAGGTACGTTTATTATTTAGATCTGAATCTTAATCATTCAGATCTTAACCATTGAGTTTGTTTGTTTTTTTCAATTTAAAAATCACTTAATGGGTCTGAATAAATTTTAATGATTAAGATATATAATATAGTCTTAATATTAGTATGATGTTATTACATTCAAGAATTTATGTACAAAAGATATTTCACTCTTACTCCTACGCTTTCACCACTAAATCACCATCACCACTCCTATCGCTTGTCCCCCACCATTATAGACTACCACCACTCACTACCCACCACCCATTACTACCATCCTCAACCACAACCACCACCATTGGCAAGCATAATTGTCAATTATCACTAGCACTAGCCATCATTTATAACCATCACCACCAACTACCATTACCACAACAATCACCAATCATCACTATCAGCCACCACTATATATTACCCATCACTGTTATCAGTTACTACCACTATCAACCACAACCGTTAACTACTATTGTCATCCAACATCTACTACCATAACCACCACTATCAATCAATACTACTGCCAGCCACTACCCGTTCGGCACCCACAACCACTACTGTTAGCCATCATCATCACCAACCACCATATAATTTTTTTAAAAATATAGTATTAGATTAATTAGTACTGTTTGATTTGAATTCTTATTAATTTTTAAATGAAGACAAGCTTTACACATTCAGATGTGGGGAAAACAAATAATGTTAATTATTAAGTATTTAGATTTTAATACAATATTTTAAAATTCAGATTATATTCACATGTTTAATCTTAATACACATATTAATATTCAGATGCGTATTCAAATTTAAACGTTTTAATCTTAATAAAAACAAATGAGGTGTAAATAACTGGTGGTAACCCTTGACTTGTACACTACCAAAAATAGTGATTTTCGACCACGATATCCGTCGGAATACAGTCAGAAATTACAGATTTCTGACTACTTTCCGACCAAAATAGTCGGAACGTTCAAAAGGTCAAACGACCAAAGTATTTTCAAATTTCCGTCCAAAGTGGTCGGAATTTTACCGACTGAATCAGTCGTAATTATTTAATTAAAAATAAATATTTTTTTGTTATTTACGACCAAATCGGTCGAAAATTAATAATGAAAAAATAAAATTTCTTTAACTTTTCGACCGAAACCATCTATAACTTTAAAAATAATTAAATTTTTATCATTTCCTACCGAATAGGTCGAAAATCTAGGAATTGTTATTTTAAAAACACTAGGCAAATGTTTGACGTTTCTATGTGAATTTTTTGTAAAAGTGGACAGAATTCTGCTCAATTTTGAGTTACACCACCTTTCAAACAATTACAATACAATAACCAACAACCAATCAACAAATGTAAATCAATATCACATATAAACCAACAAATCCATTAAACCTAATAATTTTGGGCTTAAAACATCCAAATAGTAGCCCACATTCAAGTTTAAAAATAAAATATAAACTTGTCTCTCACAATCAAGTTTAACAATCAACCAATACCATACACCTAAAATACTACAAATCAGATTTAGTTTATTCATCCTCATCATCAGATACATCATGCCATATTTTCTCATGAATTTCTACATCTTAACAAATGCTTCGAATTGTGAGTCCAATTGTTGCTTCAAATCACGAATTTCTTTTCTCATATATTCTACATGTTCTTGATTTTACGAAGAAGAAGAATCAGCTAAGAGTGGGTTTGGATGACCTGTAGGTCGGTGTACTCCAAGTTCCTAGACTCTGCCTTTGTTTACTCTACATGCTGCCTCTGTCCACAATGAAGTCATATCATCAGGTGCTGGTTGAGTTGAAGGAGGATGGTTTTGTAATGACCCGATCGGTCGTTTTGAGCTCTAGCATATTATTTGATGATTTGAGGCCTTGAGTAGCTTCACTTCAGGTATTATGACTTGTACTGTGGTCGGAATTAAATTTCGGGAAGTTCAGTATTGATCTAAGAAAAGAATTCTAATTTCGGAAGCTTAAGTTAGAAGAATTGGTAAAGGTTTGACTTTTGAGTAAACGGCCTCGAAATCGAGATTTGAAGGTTCTAATAGGCTTGTATGATAATTTTGGACTTGGGTGTATGTTCGGGTTGAGTATTGGATCACCCGGGAGCATTTCGACGCTTATATTAGAAAGTTGGTATTTTAAAGGTTTAAGAATTTCTTAAGTTTGGTTTGAGGTGGACCTTGGTGTTATCGATATCCGTTTGGGATTCCAAGCCTTGGAATAGATTCGTATTGTGATTTATGACTTATGTGCAAAGTGTGGCATTATTCTGAAATATTTTGATATGATTTGGACGTGTTCGTCGAAGTTTGAAAGTTTTAAAAGTTAAAGAAGGATTTCGATCGTCGATTCGTAGTTTTGATATTGTTTGGCGTGATTTGAGTCCTCGACTAAGTTTGTAATATATTTTAGAACGCGTTGGTATAATTGGTTAAGGTCCCGAGGGCCTCGGGTGGATTTCGGATGGTTGGATCAATTTTTGGACTAAGGGAATGCTGGGATTTTTCTGGTTGCCGGTGTAATCGCACTTGCAAAAAAAAGGGCCGCAGGTGCGACATCACAAAAGCGGTTAGGCAAGCGCAGAATCGTGTTTCATTGGGCACTACTGGGACCGCAGATGCGGTCATCTCGCCGCAGAAGCGGGACCGCACCTGCGGAGTGGGAAGCGCAGAAACGGGGGCTAAGATGCGCATAGGGGCCGCAGAAGCGGCCGACGACCTGGATTTGGGTTCTCACAGGTGCGAGACTTGAAGCTGCAAAAGCGACCTTCTGGACCGCAGAAGCGGAATGTTTGGCTGGGCAGTGAAGTTTTATAGAAAACGAGATTTGACCCATTTTTCCTTCATTCTTCACTTGGTTGGGGAGGTTTTGGAGAGCTTCAAGGAGGGATTTTCATCAAGCAACACACGGTAAGTGATTCTCACCTATTACAAGTTAAATGCATGGTTTGTATATGGATTTAAGCATGAAAAATAGTAGAAATTGGGGGATTTTTGAAAGAAACCTAGAATTTGGTATTTTGGATTTTTGTCCACGAAATTGAAAATGAAATTAGGAATAAATTATATATTTGAGTTCGTGGTGTTATGAGTAAGGATTATCTTCGAAATATTTTGGAATTCGGGCACGTGGGCCTGAGGGTGACTTTATCGGCTTTTCGAGCGGAGTTGAAAATTATTATAAATTAATTTATTATGACTATTAGAGTATATATTTATGGATTTGCACATTGATTGAGTAGTTTTGGAGCGTCGGGCATCGGTTTGGAGTATTAGAGTGGTGTTGGAGCCGGTTATGGAATTTCGGAGTGAGGTAAGTCTTTTGTCTAACCCTGTGAGGGAGAAACTACCCCTAGGTGATATTTATTGTTATGTGCAACTGGTTGTGGGTGTTACGTAGGCACGAGGTGATGAGAGTCCGTACGTAGCTAAAGCATGTTTATGTCCAGGTAGACTTAGGATCTTATCATGTAATATTTGAATTAATTGAACTCATTTTGCTGGCTTAATTAATTTAAGTTATAACTTAAATTGGTTTAGAAATAAATATATGTATAACAGACTGAGCCTTATTACTTTGAGTTGTGGGCGAGTTATTTGAGAAACAGTAAAGATTATAATCATGTTGTGCTCATGTATTGTATTGTAAGCATGTGTCTCGTAATTCGGTAACTTCCTTCCTTTTTTGTGGACCGGGCTGAACGCCTCGGCAGTATATAGATGCATCTATGGATCATGTCGCATATCCCTCGGCAGTGTACACGTTATTCTGGCATTTTCTGAGATAATAAGGTAGAATACAAGATCGAGAAATTTATGCTTTAAAAGGGATAATTGGAACATTATATAACTTGCAAATTTACCCCATCCTTGTCGTATGCTTCATATCTGCTTATGGTTTATTATATTGCTTTATTGGACCTTTAGTAAGTGTCAATGTAGACCCCTCATCACTACTCCTCCGGGGTTAGGCTAGATACTTACTGGGTACGCATTGATTTACGTACTCATGCTGCACTTTTGCACTAAATGTGCAGGATCTGACAAGTCATTTGGTGATTATCTTGGCGCGTAGGTACACCGGTTAAGAAGACTTTATGTGAGTTGCATTCCATTATACGCAATGCAGTCCACCGAGTCTCCCTTATATTACTTATTTTATTCCGTCTTATTACATTCGGGACAGATGTTGTATTATTATTGTACTCCTTAGAAATATATTCATGCACTTGTGATACCGGGTTTTGGGAGTTCCTACTGGTTGTTTGTTATCGTAGATCACGTAATTATCATCATCTGCCCTGTAAATTCTATTTTATATTGTTTAATTATTGGGAATTAGAAATTTCAAAGTAATAAAATGGGTAATCTAATTGATAGATCAATGTTGGCTTTCCTGACGGCGGTGTTGGGCTCCGTCACGACCTATAGTGGATTTTGGGTCATCATAGCTTGGTATCAGAGTGTTAGGTTCACATAGGTCTCACGAGTCATGAGAAAGTTTAGTAGAGTCTTGAGGATCAGTACAGAGACGTCTGTACTTATCTTCGAGAGGCTATAGGGCTGTTAGGAGCACTTCCCTTCTTGATTTCCTCATTGTGCGGTTTGATTCTATTGAGGCTTGTGCCTTTATTTCCTTCCTACTCAATCTTAATGCGATGCGAAGCGCTTGTTATCAATCGGGCATCGAGGAGTTGTAGTGGTACTGCAGACGTGGTGCAAGATGTTTTTCCCTGCGTGTTCGGGCAGGATATTATCATCGCCTTGCGGAAGGATAGTCTTTTGTTCCAGCTCAGTATATGTATTTTCTATGGTTTTGAGACTGTGCATGGATTGATACGATGTTTATGCGTTGTTATCTCACAATGTTGGTGTAATGATAAGGTGCTTGGTTATGTGTCGAGGCAGTAAATGACTCGAAAGGAGGATTTCTAAGTGCATGATATAGAGGTTCATCATTTAATTCCAACAAAGGAAAGGCAATCGGGCTATGGATGTTCAATTTTTGGTCGATGGAGTAACGGGACTTGGTATTTTCGAGCGTGGTGGAATTTTTATTGTGATACGGTATCGTCGTCCTTATTTAAACGCATTACGATTCATCAGCATTAATGGTCTCCCTTGATTTTGCCTTCAAGGCAAGGTGTTGTGAAATGGTGCATAAGGGGTGGTTGTCAGAAATAGCGGTGTGCAACTGTTCATAACCAAATTGGTATTCCTAATGTTGATGGCTTAGGAGAGATGATCTTCTAAGAGGCTTAGAGTCGGTAACAATTTATTGGTTCAAGTGCTACAGAGATGGATTTTGATTTGATGCAACATTTGGGCAGCAAAGTATGAGGGAGGACATGGGAGGGAAGTGTTTTGCAGTGGTTGAAGTACTAGCAGGTCAAGTATAAAATGCAGAGGTTGAGAAGTTGCTTAAAGGAGATGGTTTAACCGAAGTAAGGGTGACACATTAGCATATGGATTCTGTGGTTGGATAGCCACGTGCCTTATGAAAGTGTAGAACGGTTTGGGAATCGTGATGGAAGGTGATTTGGCCTACGGATTTTATTTGGAATGGCGGTCACTATACGAAGAAATATTGAATATGGCAGAAAGGAGTTTGCTAGAAATGAATAGGGGTGTGAAGATTTTATTATCGTTTCAGATGCAATATGACTTGAGTTCGGAAGTTATTGTTGAACTTTCAGTTGATGTCAATAGGGAAGGAGCAGACTTATACAGCTGGCGGGCGAGCATGGGCTTAGGAGAATTTACGGATTACGTGGTAGTTGTACCCAGTGCAGTGTCGTTGGAAGATATGGGTAAGGAATTCCATAGGTGGGTTATCTCCTGTGAGCAGGTTAGCAGTTGCATGATGTTGATGAAGCTTCTGAGAAAGAATACTACTTGCTACCTGGTAAGAGATCGAGTTTGTGATTGTGACTGATGATTCAGAATGTTTATAAAAAGCTTAACAAAAGACTTCGAGAAATTTGGCGGGTTAACGGTGCGGGATCATGGTAAATGAGAAGGAGGAATCGTTGTGGGCTCTACATTATGTGATGGTAGCTTAAAGCTAAGTGGGGGAGCTCCACCGTCTACGATTGGATAACGTGGTTGTCGGCTTGTACATCTTCTGGTTATCGGTGCATTGGTGGATTAATTGTGACTAAGAAAGGGAAAACATCAAGGGTAATTCGAGCAGAGAAATTAATAAATGTGTGCTACGCCGCAACGGGTACGTTATGAGTAGATCAGGTGGCATGCTGCCATGGGTACGTTATTTGGATTGGGTTGTACACCGCAACGGTATCATATTTGTGAGTTGCAAGCCGCAACAGTGTGATGTTGAGTACGGTTCCCTATATATATTCCTGCATATTTTGTTTCACATCCTCTGAGAAGGGTTCATAACATTTGTTCGACTGTTTTATTCATTATGCGGGCTGGGTAATTCCATGTCTGAGTTTGTTCTTCCTTATGAGTTATATTCGAGTTTGTTGCTTGTTGGCGCACTGTTGGAGTTATATGAGATTTTGGTAGTGTTTGAGATTACTTACTGCTTGAGCAGCTTGTACTGGGTGAGACGAGGTTATTGGACCTGGGATCAGTGTGATCGGAGTTATGATATTAAAGAGGAAATATCGTTATTCAGTTCAGAATGAGGTAATGGTCCTTGTTAGGAGGAGAGACTCCGTGATTTGTTGATTCGGTAGGTGGTTATTATTTTTTACATATCTCTTCCGTTGTGGCGGTATTTCAAGAGTTGGAACAAGACTTATATGAGTCATGAGATATGTTGTGGGCATCAGATTCGTGGAATTACAGTTATTGTTGTCAAAGGATGTTATTATAGTTGTTACACCCTGTGCATTCCAATATGATGTAATGAATATGAGACTCGTTAATCATGATTTAAATGAGTTTAAAGTCATAATATGGCTATATATGATGTTTGGATGAAAATATGAAGTTTGGAAATAATCAGATTAAAGTTGCGGAAAAACCGACTAAGGATTTGCCTTGTAATGGAGCTTTTTGAGAAATACATTTCTTATGATATATTGGGTATTTTTGGGACATATTATATACCAAATTTAAGATATATGAGTCTTGTTTTCAACGCATCAAACCGTTCATCGATACGACATCAGAGTAGAGGGATATTCGCATTTGTGCGAGACTGCGCAAGCAACTTAGTTGGGACCCACTTGAGATGGCCACCGACCTTATGTCTTTTAAAAGATGTTTCAGCCTCATTTCGTCTAAAATCTCTCCAAAACCCTCCCTAACATATCCCAATATCCCAAGAACCAAACTCAAGGGAGATCAACTCAAATCATCATTAAAGGTGTTAAAGACTATAAGAGAATGCTTCTATGATGTTGTGGTGTGATTGGCGGCTATTGTGAGCTAAGTTAAGATAGAGTTTTGAGTTGTAGCTGCTGTCAAAGGTATGTATAATATCTTCTTGACATTGCGTAAGGTTAAACTTGTGTTGGTTGTGTTGTTTGAGTGAGAAACTATAAGATAGCACTTGAAAGAACATGGGATATAGTTGTCTTTTTGGTTGGACTATTTTGTGGCTAAATATATGGTTTGTGGTGGCTGGAAATTGTGAGAAATAATTTGATAATGTTGTGTCTGCTGTTGTTAAGCTTTTCTACATGTTAATTAACTTGATTGAAGAAGAAAAGATGAAAAACCAGTGATTGACGATAAAAATTAAGGTGCTAGACGTATGGGGCTATTTTTAAAGGAATTTTATGGATGTTTTTAACTAGAAATAATATAGTAAATATAAGTATGATGTTCTGAAGGCTGTAAACTAATTTATGGAATAAGATTTGGATTCAATTTATATCTTTTTATGAGTAAAAATGAGCTTGCCACTCAATATGATTGTTAAGATAATTGGAGAAACTCATATTGGATTATATTGTTGTTGTTGCTATTGTTGGTTATAGTTGTTTTTGTTTGGTTGTTGATGACCCTTAGTGGTCTTTGGGATGTATTAAAAATAGGGGAGTTGCTTCCCGATTTTTCTTAAGCCATACGGCTAGCCAAATACGATGGTACGACATTATATGTTAACGACAATATCATTTCACTTTGTTGTAGATGCAAGAAGTTATGTTGAGCTTGGTTGAGTAATAAGGAAGAGATCATACAGGTATGTTAAGGCTATTCCTTCATTCCTTTTGGCATGATCCACACGATACAAAAGAAACGAGCAAACGCGCAACTTTCATAAATGCCTCTATTCATAAAAGCACTAGGAGTGCCTATGTTGTTGATTTCCCATGTGTCTTATTATTATCTCTTCTCTTCTTGAGTCTCAGAAAAATACGTAAGTTGATAAAGTTTATCCGATAGATCTTATTGACTTACTTCATTATGCATTTCATTCATTTATACATGTACATTGACCCATGACCAGATGGCGTTATATATGCGTATATTATATGTATATGGGATATGGAAAAAAGTTATGGCGTTATATACGCACCTCCACCTGATCAGTTGGTATACGTTGATGATTTCGCCCATTGAGGCCGAGATGATATGATGGGATGCCCTCAGAGGCTTGATGATGTTATGTGTGCATATACCTATGCATGATATGACATTATACGCATATGCATGACATTATAAAAGTTTAATGATTTACAAAGCCATTTAGACTCACAGGTTGAGTCCTTTACTCCATGTTTATTTTATGTCTTTTACATACTACTTTCCATGCCTTACATATTCGGTACATTATTCGTATTGGCGCCCCTATTGCCTGGGGGCCTGCGTTTCATACCCGTAGGTGTAGGTGGACAGGTTGACAGTCCCCCTTCTTAGGATCCTTGCTCAGCAAGAGTTGATGTGCTCTATTTGATCCGGAGCTGCTATTGGGTTTTGGTGTGATACTTTTGTATACATATATGGGTATGACGGGGCCCAGTTCCATCCTTTATACAGTTGTACACTCTATTAGAGGTATGTAGACAGTCATGTATAGTTGGATAGTATGTGGCATTATCGGCTCGCCCTATCGTATTCCGTATATATATGTACTTATGTCTTTTAGACATATTTTCCCGCATATGTTATTTATATGATTCAGTAGTTTGTTGCCAGATGTTATGCATGACCTACTCTTATTCCATGTTTTAGCTTAGACGTATGCTTAGGGGTATTCGACAGGTAGGCACGGGCACTCGTCATGGCCCATCGGTTGGGACGTGACAAAAGTGGTATCAGAGCAGTTCCATCCTAGGGTTGTCTATAGATCGTGTCTAGTAGAGTATTGTTTATGAGTGTGTTCTGCACCACGCTTATAAATAGGACGCTTCAGGACATATATGATGTTACCCTTCCTTCTTATCTTAGATCGTGCGATATAAGAATTCATTTTCCTAACGATATGTTATGTTTTCAGCGATGCCCAAGAAGGCTACATCCGCCCAGAAAGGCAAGTCTATGGATGATGAGACTACAAGTAGAGCTCCACAAGTTACCAGGGCTCAGGGAGAGTCACATTGTGAGACTCCATCTCAGACTTCACATACACTACCCTCTCCTGAGGAGATCTGAGGGGCACCAGCTCCAATGCCAGCCCCAGTACCCCCAGTTCCTCAGCCAGATGCACAAGGTCTAGAGAAGAAAGATGTTATTCAGCTATTGACTCGAATAGTGGTTTCATAGGCTCGATGCCAGGAGGTAGGTATCGGTCATGCAGATAGGGCCATCAGTGCAAGGGTTCCTGATTCCATTAATTTTGACCCTCCTATATTCACCGGAGCAGATCCAAACGAGGAACCTCAGGTATTTATTGATAGGATGTAGAGAACTTTGAGGGTAATGAAGGCCACTGCGATTGAGTTAGTTGAGCTAGCTTCATAGAAACTTTGGGATGTTGCAGTTAATTGGTACGAGTCTTGGGAGTTGTCCAGAGACAAGAATGCTCCTCTAGCAGGATAATATGAGTGTTCGGGAGTACAGCCTTCAGTTTGATTCTTTGGCTAGGTATGCTCTCACTATTGTAGCTAAGATAGAGGATCGTGTTCACCAGTTCGTGATGGGGTTGGAGCCACACCTACTTAATGACTATATGTCAGTCTCACTTAAGCCATGCATAGATATTTCTTGTATTCAGGCATACACTCAGGGTGTAGAGGAGCGTAAACAAAAGCATAGGCCCTATCGTGAGCATGATAGGGGCCAGAATAAGAGAGCGAGATCTTCAGGTTCTTCTAGTGAGTTTCAAGATGGTCAGCGACAACAGTACCCGAGATATCCAGCCCAGCCATCGGCTAGTGCACCCCCTCAGTTTACCGGTAGGAGATTTGATTGTTCCACATATTCAGGACCCGGTCAGAGTTCTAGGGCCTCTAGTTCTCAGCATAGGGATGAGTCAAGCCAGATCAGGCCACCCTTTCCACGATATGCTCAGTGTGCTAAGCAGCATGTCGGGCAGTGCCTTGTAGGGTTGGGTGTTTTTTATACTTGTGATTATCCAGGCCACGTTATGAGAGACTGCCCGATGAGAGATGGTGCATGTATAGTTCAGTCAGCGTGGTTTGTAGTTGGTTTGTCATCCTCAGTACGCCCCTCTGGGCAAGGTTCACACGTACCAACTAGCTGTGGTAGACGCAGAAGTGGAGCATCTAGCTTGAGTGGTCCTCATAACCGTATTTATGCATCAGCGGGTCGACGGGATCAGGAGTCATCACCTGATATTGTTACATATATATTATCACTCTCCTCATATGATGTATATGCATTGATTGATCCAGGTTCCACCTTATCGTACGTCTCTCTGTTGGTTGCTAGTAAGTTTGGGATAGACATGAGTTGATTGAACCTTTTGAGGTATCTACACCTGTTGGGAATCCAATGATAGCTAGACAGGTATATAAAGACTTTGTAGTAGTAGTTCATAGTCGCTTTACAGTAGCAGACCTGATTGAGTTAGATATGGTGGAATTTGATGTTATAATGAGTATGGATTGGTTGGCTTCTTGTTATGATAACGTTGATTGTAGATCAAATATGGTTCGGTTCTAGTTTCCACGGGAGCCAATTTTGGAGTGGAAAGGTAATACTGCATCGCCAAGAGGTAGGCTTATTTCCTATCTCAAGGCAAGGAAGATGATCACAAAGGGCTATATTTATCACTTAGTTCGGGTACAGGATGTGAAAGCAGAGTCACCGACCCTTCAGTCTATTCCGGTGGTTAATGAGTTTGTCGATGCTTTTCCCGATGAGCTTCCAGGCCTTCCGCCAGAGCGGGAGATTGAGTTTTCTATTGACACATTACCAAATACCTAGCCGATATCTATTTCTCAGTATAGAATGGCACCTGCAGATTTGAGATAACTAGAAATAATATAGTAAATATAAGTATGATGTTCTGAAGGCTATACACTAATTTATGGAATAAGATTTGGATTCAATTTATATCTTGTTATGAGTAAAAATGAGCTTGCCACTCAATATGATTGTTAAGATAATTGGAGAAACTCATATTGGATTATATTGTTGTTGTTGCTATTGTTGGTTATAGTTGTTTTTGTTTGGTTGTTGATGACCCTTAGTGGTCTTTGGGATGTATTAAAAATAGGGGAGTTGCTTCCCGATTTTTCTTAAGCCATACGGCTAGCCAAATACGATGGTACGACATTATATGTTAACGACAATATCATTTCACTTGTTGTAGATGCAAGAAGTTATGTTGAGCTTGGTTGAGTAATAAGGAAGAGATCATACAGGTATATTAAGGCTATTCCTTCATTCCTTTTGGCATGATCCATACGATACAAAAGAAACGAGCAAACGTGCAACTTTCATAAATGCCTCTATTCATAGAAGCACTAGGAGTGCCTATACTGTTGATTTCCCATGTGTCTTATTATTATCTCTTCTCTTCTTGAGTCTCAGAAAAATACGTAAGTTGATAAAGTTTATCCGATAGATCTTATTGACTTACTTCATTATGCATTGCATTCATTTATACATGTACATTGACCCATGACCAGATGGCGTTATATATGCGTATATTATATGTATATGGGAGATGGGAAAAAGTTATGGCGTTATATACGCACCTCCACCTGATCAGTTGGTATACGTTGATGATTTCGCCCATAGAGGCCGAGATGATATGATGGGATGCCCTCAGAGGCTTGATGATGTTATGTGTTCATATACCTATGCATGATATGACATTATACGCATATGCATGACATTATAAAAGTTTAATGATTTACAAAGCCATTCAGACTCACAAGTTGAGTCCTTTACTCCATGTTTATTTTATGTCTTTTACATACTACTTTTCATGCCTTACATACTCGGTACATTATTCGTATTGACGCCCCTATTGCCTGGGGGCCTGCGTTTCATGCCCGTAGGTGTAGGGGGACAGGTTGACAGTCCCCCTTCTTAGGATCCTTGCTCAGCAAGAGTTGATGTGCTCCATTTGATCCGGAGCTGCTATTGGGTTTTGGTGTGATACTTTTGTATACATATATGGGTATGACGGGGACCAGTTCCATCCTTTATACAGTTGTACACTCTATTAGAGGTATGTAGACAGTCATGTATAGTTGGATAGTATGTGGCATTATCGGCTCGCCCTATCGTATTCCGTATATATATGTACTTATGTCTTTTAGACATATTTTCCCGCATATGTTATTCATATGATTGAGTAGTTTGTTGCCAGATGTTATGCATGACCTACTCTTATTCCATGTTTTAGCTTAGACGTATGCTTAGGGTTATTCGACAGGTAGGCACGAGCACTCATCATGGCCCATCGGTTGGGTCGTGACAATAGTCATGTGAATTATACGGTGCATGGTGTGAATTCAGAAAAGGTATATGATCATGTTTTGGTACAATGTGTAGTGATTGACACGGTGTTCGTATGTTAGAATTAGGTCTTGTAGAGAAATTCGAAGGTTGGAATTTGGTTCTAAGGCATATTGACTAAATAAAAAGGGAGAATCTTCTGTCTGGATCAAGCTAATATACTCAACTGTGTTATGGCAGCACAGGCAGGTGCCGAGGTGTTAAACAGTGATTTTGGGCAACTTCAGAGTAGTTCTTAGCACGTTCGAGGACGAACGTATGTTTAAGTGGGGGAGAATGTAACGACCCTACCGGTCATTTTGAGCTCTAGCACGTCGTTCGGCGGTTTAAAGCCTTGAGTAGCTTCACTTCAGGTATTATGACTTATACGTGTGGTCGGAATTAAATTTTGGGAAGTTTGGTATTGATCTGGAAAGAGACTTCTAATTTCGGAAGCTTTAAGTTGGAAGAATTGACTAAGGTTTTACTTTTAAGTAAACGACCTCGAAATCAGGATTTGAAGGATCCAATAGGCTCGTATGATGATTTTGAACTTGGGTGTATATTCAAGTTAAGTATTGGATCACCTGGGAGCATTTCGAAGCTAATATTAGAAAGTTGGCATTTTGAAGGTTTTAGAATTTCTTAAGTTTGGTTTGAGGTGGACCTTAGTGTTATCGATGTTCGTTTGGGATTTCGAGCCTTAGAAAAGGTTCGTATTATGATTTATGACTTGTGTGCAAAGTTTGGCGTCATTCCGGAATATTTTGATATGATTTGGACGTGTTCGTCGAAGTTTGAAAGTTTGAAAAGTTAAAGAAGGATTTCGATCGTCGATTCGTAGTTTCGATATTGTTTGGCGTGATTTGAGGCCTCAACTAAGTTTGTAATGTATTTTGGGACTTGTTGGTATAATTGGTTAAGGTCCTGAGGGCCCCGGGTGGATTCTAGATAGTTAACGGATTGATTTTTGGACTAAGAGAATGCTGGGATTTTTCTGGTTGCTGGTGCAATCACACCTGCAGAAAAAGGGCCACAGGTGCGACGTTTCAAAAGCGGCCAGGCAAGCGCAAGAACAGGTTATGTTGGGCAGTGCTGGGACCACAGATGTGGTCATCTCGCCGCAGAAGCGGGACCGCACCTGCGGAGTGGGAAGCGCAGAAGCAGGGGCGCAGATGCGCATAGGGGCCGCAGAAGTGGCCGACGACCTGGATTTGGGTTCTCGCAGGTGCGAGACTTGGAACTGCAGAAGCAACCTTCTGGACCGCAGAAGCGGAAATTTTGGCTGGGCAATGAAGTTTTATAGAAAACGAGATTTGACCCATTTTTCCTTCATTCTTCACTTGGTTGGGGAGGTTTTGGAGAGCTTCAAGGAGGGATTTTCATCAAGCAACACACGGTAAGTGATTCTCACCTATTACAAGTTAAATGCATGGTTTGTATATGGATTTAAGCATGAAAATTAGTAGAAATTGGGGAATGTTTGAAAGAAACCTAGAATTTGGTATTTTGAATTTTTGACCACGAAATTGGAAATGGAATTAGGAATAAATTATATATTTGAGTTCGTGGTGTTATGGGTAAGGATTATCTTCAAATATTTTCGAAATCTGGGTACGTGGGCCCGAGGGTGACTTTATCTACTTTTCAAGCGGAGTTGAAAATTGTTATAAATTGATTTATTATGAATATTAGAGTATATATTTATGGATTAGCACATTGATTGACTAGTTTCGGAGCGTTGGGCGTCGATTTGGGGTATTAGAGTGGCGTTGGAGTCGGTTATGGAACTTCGGAGCGACGTAAGTCTCTTGTCTATCCCTGTGAGGGAGAAACTACCCCTATGTGATATTTATTATTATGTGCAACTGGTTGTGGATCTTACGTACGCACAAGGTGACGAGAGTCCGTACGTAACTAAAGCATTTTTATGGCCGGGTAGACTTAGGATCTTATCATATAATATTTGAATTAATTGAACTCATTTTGTTGGCTTAATTAATTGAAGTTATAACTGAAATTGGTTTAGAATTAAATATATGTATAACAAATCGAGCCTTATCACTTTGAGTTGTGGGCGAGTTATTTGAGAAGCGGTAAAGATTATAATCATGTTGTGCTCATGTATTGTATTGTAAGCATGTATCTCGTAATTCGGTAACTTCCTTCCTTTTCTTGTGGAGCGGGCTGAACGTCTCGGCAGTATATAGATGCATCTATGGATCGTGCCTCTTGTCCCTCGGAAGTGTACACGTTATTCTGGATCGGGCCGAACGACCTCGGCAGAATCGTGCGTTATATCACTAGTAGTTAGAATATTTACAAGATAAACCTTCCAATGATGCACGTCATTTTTATGGTATTTCTTATTTATTTGGTATTGACACTTGGCATTTTCTGAGATAATAAGGTAGAATACAAGATCGAGAAATTTATGCTTTAAAAGGGATAATTGAAATATTATGTAACTTGCAGATTTACCCCATCCTTGTCGTATGCTTCATATCTGCTTATGTTTTATTATATTGCTTTATTGGACCTTTAGTAAGTGTCGATGTCGACCCCTCATCGCTACTTCTACGGGGTTAGGCTAGATACTTACTAGGTACACGTTGATTTACGTACTCATGCTGCACTTCTGCACTAAATGTGCAGGATCTGACAGGTCATTTGGTGATTATCTTGGCGCGTAGGCGCACCGGTTGAGAAGACTTTATGTGAGCTGTATTCCAGGTTATGCACCGCAGTCCACCGAGTCTCCCTTTTGTTACTTATTTTATTCTGTCTTATTACATTCGGGACAAATATTGTATTATTATTGTACTCCTTAGAAATATGCTCATGCACTTGTGGCACCGAGTTTTGGGAGTTCCTACTAGTTGTTTGTTATCGTAGATCACGTAATTATCATCATCTACCCTGTAAATTCTATTTTATACTATTTAATTATTGGGAATTAGAAATTTCAAAGTAATAAAATGGGTGATCTAATCGATAGATCAACGTTGGCTTGCCTGATGGCGGTGTTGGGCGCCATCACGACCTATAATGGATTTTGGGTTGTGACAGGGTTTGTTTTCATTCTTCCACCCTTTTATGATAGTCACACAAGGGAAACTAATCCTTCCTCCAATAAGAAAATCATCAAGTGTTTGAGCCTTCGCAATAAATTCAGCAACCCTTTCAATAAATTCATCCCTCAACTCTGCACGATTAGGATGATTCCTATTATACATCCATCTACGATGCACAAGTACCATCTACACAAATAGAAATCTAGAAATGAGATATTTAAAATAATTTGATTTATTTAAATTGATTACAAAGTTATACTCTTTCAAAGGTTCCTTTTAGATATATACGTATCATTGTGTCAAAGCACCTTAATTGATATATTTTATTTTTAAATTAATAATTTTAACACTCGAAATCTCACATTAATCCCTATTCTAAATTATATAAGTCTTTAACTATAATAATTAAATTTGAATAGCTTCTTAAATGTTCATATAATCCAAACTAATGATTTCTCAATTCTACAAATTAATTTTAATGTTGAAATTGAAAAAACTTAAATTTAATATCATTATAATAGTAAAACTAACAAGCAACAATGAACCTAGTACAACAAGCTTTTACACTAAATCTTTAAACTATAACTAGTATTAATACAAGTAAAATTAATAAACTATAAAGTTAATATATCATTCCATAGATAAATTCAAGGCAATGGTGTTATGTTTTTCTTATAGAGAACCCTAAAATCTTATATCATACAAAGAGAAATATACAATTAAATTGTACAAAATGCTAATTCAACCATACCTAAATCAAATAAACCTATAAAAACTAGAATCCCTAAAAATTCAATCATACCTAATTCAACTAGCTAGGATATTCATATAGAAAATCAAATAAACCTATAACAATTAAAATTACTTCAAATTTAACAACAAAAATAAGATATATGTCAACGAAGTATTTACCTCGCCGGAAAAAATGCCGGAGAAGAAGGATGGTGGAGCTGCCACGGCGCCACTGCTGCAAAAAAAGAAAAATATTAGTTAAAAAATTAAGGAGAAAAGGGAGGATGAGGTTGACGAATCAACGGAGGAGGATGGAGGAGGAGGATGGAGGAGGAGGGAGAGGGAGAAGGGAAGAGGAAACGAGAGAGAGAGAGAGAGAGAGAGAGAGAGAACCTTACATAGAGGGAGAAACATGGCGAAGGATGGGAGGGAGAAAGGAGGAGCATGAGAGAAAAAAGAAGGGAAAATGCGTCTGTTTTGTTAGGGACGGGGTAGGGTAGGGTAGGGTTTTAAAATAAATTTTTGATCGATTTTTGTAACGACCCGGCCAGTCATTTTGAGTGTTTTAGTCCCAATCCCTTATTTATTGCCTCCTCTATGTTGTATCATGATTATGTGAGTTGCCGGGGGTATTTGGTTTTGTTTTCGGGTGAGTTTCGGAGTGAAATGGGACACATAGTCCCTAAGTTGAGCTTTAAGTTGAAAGAGTTGACCGTAGTTTGATTTTTATGTAGACGACTCTAGAATGGAGTTTTGACGGTTACAATAGTTCCATTTGGTAATTTTAAACTTAGGAGCATGTCCGAATGTTGATTTGGAGGTCCGTACGTCGTTTCAGCGTGAATTGGCGAAAGTTGGAAAGTTGAAAGTTTGGACGGTTGCAAAGTTTGATCGGGAATTGACTTTATTGATATCGGGGTCGGAATCTGATTTCGAAAGTTGAAATAGGTCTGTCATGTCAATTATGACTTGTGTGTGAAATTTGAAGTCAATCGGAGTTGTTTTGGTATGAATCAGCATTAGTTTTGAAATTCGGAAGTTCATAAGTTCATTAGGCTTGAATCGATGCGCGATTCGTGGTTCTAGTGTTTTGTGATGTGATTTGGCACTTCAAGCATGTTCGTATAATATTTTAGTACTTGTTGGTATGTTTGGTTGAGGTTCCGGAGGCCTCGGGTGTGATTCGGATCAAGTTCGGTTCCATTTTTGGCCTTGTGAGATTGTTGGTTTCCCTGAGTCTGGTTTCCTCTTATGCGATCGCGAAGCTTTAAGTCTGGCAGGCGCGAATTTGTTCTGTGTGATCGCGAGATAGGTTACGCGATCGGGAATCTTGGAGGGGTAGTGATTCGCGAACGCGTAAGTGGTGTCGCGTTCGTAGTGAAGGAAGAGGAGGCCTAGGAAGGTTGACGCGTTGCTCTACGCGATCGCGAAGCTTTGGAATTTTACCCAGCACATTCGCGGCCCGTTCTCTGTGTTTGCGTAAAAGGTTTTTTGACTGATGAAGATTTTTCTCTTCGTGATCGCGATGTGTAAATCACTGGCAGCAGAACTTAAATTTCAAACGAGGGTTCTATCTCTTATTTCATAATTTGGACCTAGAGAGCTAGGTGTGAGGCAATTGTTCGAGGGATTTTCTAAAACAATATTGGGGTAAGTGGTTCTAACCCGGATTGATCTATATTACACGAATCTATTACTATTTTCATCATCTAATTTGGGATTTGAGTTGGAAATTTGGGAGAAAATGACAGAAACTTCCTAAACTAAATTTTTGAGTTTTGAAAGAGATTTGAGGTCAAATTTGAGTAATTCTTGTATAGTTGGACTCATTATTGAATGGGTATTCGGATTTTATAAATTTGGCGGGGTTTCGAGATGCGGACCCAAGTTGACCTTTTGAGTTGACTTTTTATTTATTTGCAAAGATCATAACTTTATTATTCGAATTAGCTTCCTATAGTTTATATTTATGGTATGAAGTGTTTTTGGCTAGATTCGAGCCGTTCGAAGTTGGATAATTAAGAGAAAGGCCTACTAGTGGATTGAGTTAGCGTGATTTGAGCTAAGTGACTTGCCTAGCCTTGTGTGGGGGAATTATCCCTTAGGATTTGTATTGGTTGCGAAAATTGTGATATGTGAAAGCCGTGTACGCATGGTGACGAGTGTGTACATGGGCTAAATGTGAAAATTACCGATTTTAGCAATATAGATTCCTTTCATGCTGTAATTGAGTTACTTTAACATGTTATAGTTTTCTTGTTAAGGTAATAGTGGTGGTATAAGGTTTTGGGGTTAAAACGAATGCGGTGAGATAATGTGGGTTTGATACGTGTGGCTAGTAGGAAAACTACTAGAAGTCATGCAGTGTGATAAGGGGGTAAAACGCGAGATGTTATTTCCGAAAAATGATTTTCAAAGCTAAATGTAAAGGCTCTCGCGGTGATATAAGGAAAGATTATGATTTATTCTTGTGATTTGAGACTACGAGGCGGTACCTCGGTAGTGACTCTTGTTGGCATTTCTCCATTTTTGTACTTGTCTTTGGTTGTTGTTTCCCTAGCATATTATTAATTATTTTCTCCGTGTTGCACTAATTGCTTTAATTCCGTATAGCTAACCTTGATATGCTATTTGTTGTTTCAATTTCATTACTATCATTATTACATTGCCTTACACTTGTTCCGTCTTCTATTTATTCCAATAGGGCCTTGACCTGACCTCTTCACTACTCTACCGAGGTTAGGCTTGGAACTTACTGGGTATCGTTGTGGTGTAATCATGCTACGCTTCTGCACATCTTTTTATGCAGATCCAGCTACCTTCTACCAGTCCGGGCGCCAGTGAGTTGAGTCCATGCGCGGAGACTTCAAGGTATACCTGTCGGTATCCACAGGCCTCGGAGTCCCTTTCTACCTAGATTCTTTTATTTCATTATCCTTTTTATAGACATTGATGTATAAGATTATTCAGTATAACTTCATAGAGCTTGTGACTTGTATTTCACCGGGTTTTGGGAGTTGTACATGTTGAGCAGCAGATTTTATTTTATATAGTTGTTGAAGTTTTGAGACTTTAAATTTTTGTTTCAGTCATTTCTGCATGAATGTAGGCTTACCTAGTCTTAGAGACTAGGTGCCATCAAGACATCCTACGGAGGGGAATTGAGGTCGTGACAGATTTGGTCGGAAATATTTAATTAATTCTTTTTTAAAAAATACCGACCAATTCGGTCGGTAATAAAAATCGGTCGGTAATAAAGTCAAACAAGTCAAACCGTCAATATTTAAAAGTTTAATACCGACGGATTCGGTCGGAAATAAATTTTCGAATTTTTTCGCCAAAAATTACGACCACGGTGATAGGAAATGTGGTCAAAATTATTTTAAAAAATATATTTGATATTTTTGTTTGATTTTTCCAACCAAATTGATCAAAAATTTCGGACAATTTTTTTCAGTCAAACATTTCTGTCAGAATTCCACGATTTTCTAGCAGCGGTAGCAGGACAGGAGAGAAACTATTGAATCTTCGTTTGGAATAAAGAATTTATCTCGATGTTTTGGGTCGATTTGATTTTTCATTATCTTGAGCACCACTGTATAATTACTCTACTATAATAATCAACATGTTGATTGTTCTATTGTCAATTCTCAAGGAAAAGAAAATAAATTTTGTTGATTTATGTAGACCAAGATTAACTTCCCTAAAACAAGAAAAACTTGAATCCAATCTAATCCTATCTAAAAATTTATTCCCCAATCGGGTCCCTTATTGCTGTAATTGAGTTTCCATGTAGTGAATCACCAGAGAATTACTAAATCAGTTTTTATAACTTGAAGTTACTCCAAACCCAAAAGTATGCGGAGAATTACTAAATCAGTTTTTCCAAGATTAGTAAGACCATTTTCTATCTCTTTGATGAATGTCAAAAACTCCTAAATTACCTTGAGCTTTATAATAAAAATCGATAAACCTTTTAAAAAAAATAAAAATTGATAAGTTATGTGCCTATGTATTTTGATGATTTAACAAACTTCATATGAGCATCAGATACAGAACCTGATACGAAGCAACTCTGTGCTCAGAATAACAAATCACATGTCTGGCACAAGTTCCAATGAAATTAGTTAAGGGAACGGCAAAGGGAATAGATGGATATCAGTTACTCCGGTCACGGTGCAAATCAACTATTTACAGTTGTTAAAGCTGTTGCACTGCAGACGCAATAGTGCATCAGTCACTGTTGAAGTATGTTGTGTACCGGACACTTGCTTGCATCATCCTAGTGACCTCATTTATATATTACCAACATGAGGCAAGGGATTACACACACTTGCAAACCCTAAAAAAAAATTTACTCTCAAGTGTTTAGCCACCTTCATTTACTCAAAGGCATTGAAGAATAAAGTAGTAACAGAACGAAAGACCAGATCCCAGCATTGAGTACATCGTGTGTCCTTAGTATTATTGTATCTTTATTAATGTTATTCAATTGTAAGTGCTACTCAGCTTAGTTAGAAGCATCTCGTAGGATACCTTTATAAACCATAAACCTTGTATTTGTGTTTGACTAAAGTTATTCAAAGTGATGAGTTTTGTAATAGAGTTATTACAAAGATGCTTGCAATATAGTTATTGTAAGTAGATGGGGGATTAAGTGTTTAATTCCTAGGTTACAACAGGTTGTAATCTAAAGTTGCTCGGTTAGTGAAGTTGAAATCTTACGAGTGTAGGTCGTGATTTTTAATCTCGTGAGCTGGGAGTTTCCCATGTAAATTATTGTTGTATCATTTACTTACTGTTGTGTGTGTGTTATGTGGAAACTGATAGAGAACCAGGTTCTCTATACAATTTGGTGGACTCCTAGTTTACATTATTTGGTATTAGAGCAGGTTCTTTCTATAAGGCTAACACCTAGAAAAGATCTACATGGCTGCTCTACCAAATTTTGAAGAAGGTAAATCACCATGGATGGTGGAAGATAAGAATGCATGATTTTATCATGGCTGAAGATTCAGAACTTTGGGATGTCATCTGTGACAGACCCTTTGTACCTATGAAAATCATTGGCGAGACATTTGTCCAAGTTCCAACGACAAGGAAGAAGTGCAATGATGTCGATCGCAAAGCTATCGAGAAAAACTTTCGAGCAAAGAAGATCCTTGTCTGTGGTATTAGACCAGACGAGTACAACCGAATCTCAGCATGTCAATCTACCAGGGAGATCTGGGAGGCTCTGCTAACTGCACATTAAGGTACAACTCAAGTCAAACAGTTAAAATCAACATGCTCACTAGTGAGTACGGACTCTTCAAGATGAAGGAGGATGAGTCCATTCAGGACATACATACTCGCTTCACTTCCATCATCAATGAGCTTCATTCTCTAGGAGAGATTATCCCGAGGAACAAACTGGTCAAAACAATACTCAGTGTGTTACCTGGTTCTTGTATATGCAAAGTCAATGCTATCACGGAGGTAAAAGATTTGCAAAAGTTGACGATTGACGAACTCATGGAAATCTGAAGACCTACGAAATGAAGAAGAAGAAGAAGGATCATGAAAGAAGAGAACCAAAAAAAGATATGAAACTGGTTCTCAAAGAAGACAACAATGACTCAAGTGGTGATGATACTGACATGGCCTATTTGACACGAAGATTTCAAAAAATGGTTCGTAGAAATGGTGGTATTCCGAAAAAGGGCAGCTCTAGTAGAACAAAAGGCTATGATTGATGTCACAAATGCGGGAAGCCATGACATTTCATCAAAGATTGTTCTCTCCACAAGCAGAACCATTACAAGCATAACACAGATAAGACGGCCAAGAGGAACCTGGTCCCTGACACGAAATTCAAAAGAAACGATGCTGATGATAATGTTGTGAAACAAGCTCTTGGTGCATAGAGAGATTCCTCTAGTGAATCTGAGGGCAATGATGAACAAGGAGACACCTCCATGATGGCCGTTAAAAGTGAAGCAACATAATATGACTCCATATCTTCCCTGATGGCAATATCTGATGAGGATGAAGATGAGGTAAACTTTCTAGATGTTCAAAGAAAGTTTAAATCTTACTATCAAAAGAAAATGGTATCTTTAGCTAATGTCTTGATTGATGCTTACCATAATCTTACTAATGATAAAAATATTTTAACTGAGGAAATATGAAAGATAGAGCATGAGAGAGATGATTTACTGGTCGCAGTTGTCACGATCCGAAATTTTCACCCTCGGGACTGTGATGATGCCTAATATTTTACTTGCTAGGCAAGCTAACGTTAGCTATATCTATTAATAATTTTAACAAATTTCAAATTAAATGACAATAATAAAACTAAATAGTCAGAAATAAGGTAATAAACTAATAAGTGACGAAATCCAAATACAAATCTCGAAACTGGTGTCACGATTACATGAGCCTCTAGAGTACTACAGATAAATGTATGAAATAAACATGATTGTATGAATCAAAATAAATAACTAAAATGATGTGGAAGGGGACTTCAGGGCTGCAGACGTCGTGCAACTATACTCAAGTTTCCACTGATAGCTAGATCCGAGCAATCTCACTCAAAGTAGTTGGTACCAAGCCCGGTATCTGCACAAGAAGTGCAGAGTATAGTATGAGTACAACCGACCCCATGTACTCTGTATGTGCCGAGACTAACCTCGATGAAATAGTGACGAGGCTAAGGCAAGTCACTTACAATAACCTGTACGTAGTAATAATAATAACAGAATGAACAAGAATGGAAATAAAGTAGTTAATTCATAACAATGAACTCAAAATCCAACTACCAGAGAGCCCAGAATAACAAGTCATATAAAATCATCTTAATTGCCGAGGCAAATCCAACAATCACAAACAAATATAACTTTATACAATCCGTTGCTACGCGCAACCCAATCCCACCATATCATCATCTGTCAATATCATAATCCATCCTTATTCCACATTTCAACTCATTATCTTTTAGTTTTCGTTGTGGCGTGCAACTCGCTCCCCAAATAATTTCAAATAACAATAGCAATTCAACAACCAAAACTTACAAAAAGTTCTACATCAAGAGAGAAAATGTACAAAGTAATGGAGAATAGCGTGATAATCAAGAATCTCTAACAACTCGAATGCCTCAACTTTACCAACTCAACGGTATCTACCAATTAAAAAATCTTACAAATAAAACTACATTATTGAAGGCAACAAATGTTACGAAATTATAAGACAAGAAAGACATAGGATAATTTAGATTTGCAAGAAAAGCTAATAGATACAAGTAGAAAATAAGCATGGAACTATAGAAAAAATAGACAATTAAATACAAGGAATACTGAATGACAAGTAGCAAATATAGTATGGAAGTCAAATAAGCATGTAGCAATTAAGGCATGAACCAAGATATACTATGAAGTAACAAAGATAGGGAAGCAAGTAATGTAACGGCGCATATACACTCGTCACCTCGCATATACGTTGTTTCACACGTAATTCACATAACATGTAGTTCAAGGTTCCTAATTCCCACAAATCAAGGATAGACCCAATACTTACCTCGCTCTGCAACTCAAGCAATCAATCAACCACGACCTTGCCTTTTGAACAAGCCTCCAAACCAACTAAATCTAGCAAATGATTCAACATAAGCTTTAGAAACTACCCACAAATGAAAAAGGTTCAATTTAGATCATTTTTGAAAAAGTCAACAAAAGTCAACCCTGGGCCCGCTTGGTCAAAATCGAGGTTTGGACCAAAACCCGATTATCCATTCATTCCCAATCCCGGTTATGTGATTTGTTTCAAAATCTAACTCCGATTCAAGGTTTAAATCCAATTTTTACAAAAGTTTCCAATTCTACCCACATCCCTAATTTCTACCATAAAAATCCTAAATTTGATGTTGAAATCTCATGAAATGTAATGGATAATTGAAAAGAAATGGATTAAAGTCACTCATCAATGAATTTGGAAGAAACGTCTCTTGGAAAATCGACTCTATGGTGTTTAGGGTTGAGAGATTGTGAGAAATGAGCTAAGTCTTGTTTTTCCCTTCTTTTAGCCAGTGCAAATGCGAGACAAGGGTCGCAAATCCGAACCCTGTCTCAGAGCAATAAAAGTCACAAATGCGACATTTTGATTCTCAAATGCGAACACCCGGCCTTCGCAAATGAGGACCAATCCTTCCCAAATGCGAAGGTTATCCAGGAACACACTGAGTCGCAAATACGACTATGTCATCACAAAAGCGAGCATTGTTCATTTGCAATTGTGATCATTTTTCTCGCAAATGCGAGGCTACCCAGTCTAGACCATGCTCGCAAATGCGAATACTAAAGCGAGGCTCACAATTGCGAGCTAGACTTCGCAAATGCGAGATCTGCCGCAAAGCACCAACAACAGAAGTGCACCAATAGTCCTAGCTTAGCCAAACTCATCTAAAACACGTCAAAAACTCACCCGAGCCCCTCAGGCTTAAAACCAAACATGCACACAAGTGTAATAACATCATTCGAACTTGTTCGCATAATCAAATCACAAAAATAACATCTAAATCTATGAATCAATCCTCAAAATGAATGAACTTTCAAAGAGAAACTCAAGAACACTACAATCACGTTTAAGCGTCTAAATCGTGTCAGATGAATTCTCAATTAAAGCAAATGTTGAAGACGAGTTTCAAATAGCAATACGGAACTATTCCAAGTTCTAACATCAAAATCTGAACCCATTAGCTAAGAATTCAACTTACGGTCAAACTTAAAAATTTCCAACTTTCAAAAATGCTAGTTTTCGGCAAAATGAGTCAAAATAAGTTAGGGACTTCCGAATTCGATTTCGAACATACGCCCAAGTCCCAAATCATTATACAGACTCACCGGGACCTTCAAAATACTGATCCGAATCTGTTTACATAAAATATGTACCGTAGTCAACTTGAGTCATTTTAAAGGAAAAAATTCATATTTTCTTCAATTTTTCACTTAAAAACTTTTCGGAATAATACACGGACTGCGCAGGAAAATCGAGAAATGCTTAATGGAGCTAATCAAAGTCTTGGAACATGGGAATAGAGGCTAAATATCAAAATGACCTATCGAGTAATCACAGTAATTGTTGCTTTGAAAGAAACCATAGAGGATTTGAAGCAAGAAAATGATTTTCTAACTGATAAAATTGAAAAGGTAGAACATGAGAGAGATGACTTACTGGTAGTAGTTGTGGATCTGAGTGAAACAACAGAGGATTTAAAAAAGGACAATAATTCTGTAAAAGCATCAATAGAAAATTGCACGAACTCTTCAAAAGAAAAGGAAGTGGCCAGTGAGGCACACCTTAAGCTTGAAAATGAACTCAAAAAGGTGGAATTGAGTCTTTATGCTAAACTTGAAAGCAATAGACAACTTCAGGAAGATCTAATAAGGGTTAAAAATGACCTAGATTAATCTTTGATGTGGATCAGGTCCTCTGACACAATCACTTCTATGTATAAAAGTAATAGGGGGAACATGCAGGGAATCGGGTTCCAAAAGGAAAAGGCTCCCTACAACCCACATAGCAAGTATGTTACTGTACCTGATAACTGGATTTACACTCACTGTGGTAACATTGGCCATTTTAAATATTCCTGTAAAGCTAGGTTTCAGTACCAACAGAAAAACAAAGTTTTTATTGAAAAAGTATCTACTGCTAGGGAACCTAGTTCTCGCAATAAGAAACGTGTGATGCTTGCTTAGACAAAAAGAAGTTTAATGCGACCCTTTCCTCATTACAAAGGACCCAAACTTGTTTTGGTTCCTAAGTCTAATCTCTGATTTCCTTGTGCAGGGAGCAGTGAAAGGAAGCAGCCAAAGATGGTACGTGGATAGTGGCTACTCTAAACACATGACTGGAAGTATTGACGATTTCCTTTCACTCAAAGCCCTGCAAGGTGGGAGTTTATCCTTTGGTAATGGAAAAAAGGGATACATTCTAGGAGTTGAAAAAATTAGGAAGATACTCACTCATCAATTGAAAATGTGTATTATCTGAATGGCCTAAAATACAACCTAATGAGTGTCTCTCAAATCTGTGACAAAGGAAACAAAGTGGAGTTCTTATCAAAGTCTTGCACAATCACCAATCATGTAACTCGTGAAGTGGGTCTGGTGGCAAAAAGATTCAAAAATATCTATGTTACAGACTGAGTATCTGAATAGTGGGAACCTTACATGTTTGAGTGTTGTTGATGATGATGCTTAACTGTGGCATAGAAGATTGGGACATGTAAGTTTCTCTCTATTGAACAAGATAGTCAAGAAGGACCTGGTTCATGGGCTGCCGAAGTCAAAGTTCAAAAATCACAAGGTGTGTGATTCATGTGTGAAAGGGAAGCAAGTCATGTCCTCATTTAAGCCAAAGAAGGAAGTAAGCACCTCAAGGCCACTGGATCTTCTCCATATGGATCTGTGTGGACCTATGAGGATGCCCAGCAAAGGAGGAAATAAGTACATCTTTCTTATTGTTGATTACTACTCTAGATTCACATGGACCTTGTTCCTCAGAACCAAGGATGAAACCTTTCTAGTCTTTGATGCCTTTATGAAGCAGATTCAAGTGAAGATGAGCCACAATGTTGTAAGCATAAGATCGGATCATGGTACCGAGTTTAACAATGCAAAATTTGATGAATTCTGAGCTGAAAATTGTATAAGTCATAATTTTTCAACTCCCAGAACACCCCAACAAAATGGTGTTGTGAAGAGGAAAAATAAGACTCTTGAGGATATGACAAGGACGATGCAAATTAAAAGTGGCGTACCAACGAGCTTTTGGGATGAGTCAGTGAACAATGTCTGCTATCTGATAAACAAGTGCATGATCAGGTCACTCCTAAACAAGATCCTGTATGAATTGTTAAACGGGAGAAAACCAAAGCTGACTTACCTGAGAACATTTGGCTGTAAATGTTTCACTCTCAATAATGTTAAGGAGGCATTGGGAAAATTTGATGCCAAGAGTGATGAAAGGAATTTTCTTGGATATTCTTCACAAAGAAAAGCATACAAAATAATTCAATGTGTAGAAGAAAGCGTACATGTAATCTTTGATGAATCACATCATTTAAGTGGGAAATTCACATGATAAGAGTGATCAAGACGGAGAGCATTCAAAGGTTCCTAGAGAAGTCATTGATATGGCAAACGGTAAGGCAGATATGATGAAGCAGGTCAAGGAGTCTAGTGAAGAAGATGCATCAGAATCTCCAGCTGATTTAGAGGAACCTAGTCCCTCCATTACAGCAACTGAAGCAGAAAATAGAGTTGTTGATGATGTGCAAGGCACCTCTGATGTTGAGGAGAGAAGTGGCACTCACACTTCCATGGATGCCAATGATGGATCTGACACTTCGGGACCTGGTGCTTCTCACCCTGAGACTCAGGTGTCTAACTGGAAGCACAAAAGCTCACATCCTCTCCAGAATGTAATCACTCCTCTAGATTCAGGAATTCAGACTAGATCAAAGTCAAGAAACATGTTTGCTTTATTAGCCTTTCTGTCTCAAATTGAGCCCAAAATAACAAGGAAGCATTGAAAGATGCTGATTGGATTGCTGCTATGCAAGAAGAACTCCATCAATTTGAGGGGAACAGTGTGTGGCACCTGGTTTCCCGACCTTCAGATATAACAGTTATTGGAACCAGGTAGGTATTCAGAAACATACTTGATGGGTTTGGAAATACAATGAGAAATAAGGTCAGGCTAGTGGTTCAAAGCTATAATCAAGAGGAAGGGATTGATTATGATGAATCTTTTGCTCTGGTTACAAGAATGGAAGCCATCAGAATTCTCATTACCTTTGCATCTCATATAGAATTCAAATTGTTCCAAATGGATGTTAAGAGTGCTTTTCTGAATGGACATTTGAAGGAATAAGTATTTGTCAAACAACCACTCTGTTTTGAAAGTCATAAGCATCCTGGACATGTATTTAAGCTTGACAATTCCTTATATGGATTAAAGCAGGCCTCTCATGCATGGTATGAAAGGTTGTCCAGGTTCCTTCTAGAAAATGACTTCACTTGAGGGAAAATTGACAAAACTCTTTTTCTGAAGGAAAGAGGGATGAACCTGCTAATTGTGTAGGTCTACGTTGATGATATCATCTTTGGTGTAACAAATAATTCCGTGTGTGAGGAATTTTCCAAGCTTTTGGGAAGTGAGTTTGGATAAGTATGATGGGGGAACTCAACTTGTTCCTAGGACTGCAAGTTAAGCAAACCTCTAAGGGGACAATGACAAGTCAGCAAAAATATATTAAGGAGCTTCTGAAGAGGTTTGAAATGGAAAGTTGAAAGACCATTGATACTTTTATTGCTACTGTCGCCCGTCTAGACATGGACGAACCGGGTTCCCTTGTAAATGAAAGAATGTATCGGGGTATCATTGGTTCACTTTTGTACCTAACAACCAGCAGGCCTGACATCATTTTCAGTATAGATTTATGTGCTAGATTCTAATCAAGTCCCAAAGAATCTCATTTGAAAGCTGCTAAAAGAATCCTGAGATATCTCAAAGGAACGCAGGACCTGGTCCTCTATTATCCCTCGATAATTTTGACTTAACTAGTATGTTGATGTTGATAATGCTGATTATCTTGTGGATAGGAAGAGCATATCTGGTATGTCACATTTTCTAGGATCATGCCTAATTTTATGGGGTACAATGAAACAAAATTCTGTAGCCCTCTCCACTGCAGAAGCTGAATATGTAGCAGTTGCCTCATGTTGTGCTCAACTACTGTGGATCAAGCAACAATTAGTAGATTTTAGTGTGTTTTATGACTGTGTTACATTGTTGTGAGACAACAAAAGTGCCCTCAACATGGCAAAGAACCCGGTTCAGCATAAAAGTACAAAGCAGATTGATGTGCGACATCATTTCCTCAAGAACTATGTTGAAAGAGGTCCCATATGTATGAAGTTTTGCAAAACAGAGGACCAGGCAGCTAATATATTCACCACAGCATTGAGAAGAGAACATTTTGAAAAGAATCGACTGGATTTGGGATTGATCAAACTGAACTGAGAACCTGGTCTCTTAACGATTGGTTATGAAAGAATAGTAAGGTGAACTGCAAAAAAGTATTTTCTGGCAACTTCTAACCCAATTCAATACAGTTATAGGTAAATACTTATGGAAATTACAGGACAAACAAGCAGCTAATGACATTGCAATTTGTTGGAATGATTATGCTCATATTTGCAAAATCAGTCAGGGAACCTGGTTCCCGTGACTTAGGTTAGTAGTTCCTCTTACACTCATACACATTTTGAACTGCTAGTGTACCATGTCATTAAATGTGTTCGACCTTTTCCATATCTTTTAAACCCAAACGCCACATCTGTTACAAATCGACCCGACTACCTAGTCCATCGCGTCCATCTATAACCGGACTCTCCTCCCCTCTAAGTAACCCCAAAAGACATGTCTCTCTCATAATTGTCTATATCAAAGCGATCAAACTCTCTTCTTCTCTCTGAAAACCCTCTCTTTCGTGTCTTCACTATCAGAAATTTACTATGTCTTCTCAGAAACTAGAGTCTCCTAAAGCCACCATTGACATCCCTACTTTGTCTTCGTCTCACGAAGCACAACAGTCCGAATTGGAGCTTCAGCCTTCACCTTTTGAAACCCCCATATCCAACCAACCACCACCCACTATCTCTTCCCCTACTCCGTCAAGTTCTAGTTCCCATCGTAGCCGAAAACATCAAACTTCTAAAAAGTTTGTCGCTTCAACCTCCCCCTCTGCTACACTAGAAAAATGGAAGTAGAAGGAATGGTGGAAGAGAAGAAGGAAAAGAGGTCTCAAGTCAGCAGGTCGAGGAAGCAAATGTAGACCAAGCAGACATCACTGGTCTTGGTGACAATCTGGTGCATCTGACACCCCCTATACTCAAAACTTTGATCTAAACAACCTATCACCATCAGGTAATGCCTCTCTTGCTTCTATTGATTCTGCATTGTTGGAAGATTTGGGTGAGAAACAAGCCATAGAAAACATGTTGATTATTGCTGTTGAAGGGAGTCTAGTTGGGGGGTATGTGTCTGGTGATATGAGTGTTGGGGCTCAGGGGGAAGAAAAAGGGAATGGGGATGGAAATGGGGACCTGGTGCTTCAAGGTGACTTGGTACCAGTCAGTACTACATGGTAGCCAACAAAGGGACCTTATCTTTCTGCCCAAGAGGAGCACTCCGCTCCTACTTATGATGAAACTCCATGATCTACTAGAAAGCCCTAGACAGTACTAACCCTCTTCCTTCCCCTCACCTTGATGTGGTCCTTTTAGATTTTATGATTCCTGAGATGAAGTCTATGTCAAGATGATGATGGAAGTCAGGCAGATTATGACGATGTGCCTGTAGCCTAGTTTATCACTGCTAGGAGTGGTGGAACAGTTTCTAAAGATCTTGTTCTTAAAATACCTATTACTAGGTAGCAGAAGATGCCCTTGAAAATGCTCTAAAGAAGAACGAGAAAAAGAAGAGAAGGAGATTGGTTAAGGTGAGTAAATTAGTTAATCATGAGAATTTGCCTCCGGCCAATATTGTGGAATTGAGGACGAAGAGGTGAATGAGGAACCTGCTTCCCTTGTTCGTAAATACTCTAAGAAGTCTGTGGCTTGTGAAATCCAAAAAGTGTCATATGTGAAGGGTGTTGAAATTGGTAGAGAGAAGAGTGTTGAGAAGGAGTCTGGTGAGAAGGCGAATCCTGCTAGGATGGAGAAAGGTGTTGAGACAAAGAAATCTCACAAGAGAAATCCAAATGACCATGAGGGACCTCGTTCCTCAAAAAGAGCCAGAGTGGAAGTGTCTAGGGTTAACAGGAAAGAAAAGGTGAAGAAGCAAAAAGTGTCGTGGGGCATAGTGTTTGATACTTACATTCTTGACAAGCTAGGAATGAGGCAGTTAGTTGAAATTTGTGAATTTCATAATTGGACTCACCTCTTTACTATTCAGAGTCCAAAAGTTTGTGAAAAGGAAGTTCGCAATTCTACCATGATCTGTTCACTATGGAGGATGACAACATCTACCTGAAGGTCAATGGGGTAGATTTTGTGATGGATAAAGATATAATGGGGAGTATTCTTGATGTACCTACTGAGGGGCTCTCGACTGTTGAGGGGACCTATTCCCAAAAGTTTAGAAAGGTTCTTCTAAAGCCTCAGGATGTTCATCAAGGGGAACGAGTACACAAGAAGGCACTGCTTCCAAAATACCAGGTAATGTTTGAGATACTGAACAAGGTCCTGCTCCCTTGAGCTGAAAGAAATTATATTGCATTAATAGCGGACCTGGTTCTCTTGGAGGTATTGGACGGATACACTACTATCAACTTGCCCGGAATCCTAATTGAACACATGAAGAAGGTGGCAGACTCGATGGGTTGTTTTGAGCTCCAGCGCGTCGTTCGATGGTTTGAATCCTTGGGTAGATTCACTTCATGTATTATGACTTGTACGCATAGTCGGAATTGAATTTCAAGAAGTTCGGAGTTGATTCGGATAGAAAGTTCTCATTTTGGAAGCTTTAAGTTGGAAGAGTTGACTAAGGTATGGCTTTTGAGTAAACGATCTCAAAATCGGGAACTGATAGTTCCAATAGGTTTGTATGATGATTCCGGACTTGGGCGTATGTTCGGGTTGAGTATCGGGTTCGTATGATGATTCTGGACTTGTGGGAAGTTGGCATTTTAAAGGTTTAGAATTTCCTAAGTTTTGGTTTGAAGTGGATTCTGATGTTATCGATGTCTGATTGGTGTTCCGAGCCCTAGAATAGGTTCGTATCATGATTTGCGACTTGCATGCAAACTTTTGGCGTCATTCTGGGATGTTTAAGTATAATTCGGACGCGTTCGACAAAGTTTGAAAATTTAAAAAAATATTTCGATCGTTGATTTATAGTTTTGATATTGCTTGTCGTGATTTAAGGCTTCGACTAGGTCCGTATCGTGTTTTGGGATGTGTTGGTATGTTTAGATGGGGTCTCGGGGGCCTTGCATTTGAAACGGATTGAAAACGGATTTGAGGAGATGATGTCGCTTCTGAAAACTGGTATAATCGCACATGCAGAAGGAGTAACCGCAAGTGCGTAGGGGGTCATCGCAGGTGCGATCTTCGTGAAGAATATATGGGGCGCAGGTGCAAGGAAGATTTCGCACCTACGAAGTCGCAGATGCGGAGAAGGGGTCGCAGAAGCGGTGCTGGGTGAGATGTTGTGGTTACGTAGGTGCGAGAGAATTTACGCACCTGCGAGCTCGCAGGTGCGGGCTGTTAGTCGCAGAAGCGAGAAGGGGCATTGGTGTGAAGGGGCGCAAAAGCGCAATGGCGGCTCGCACCTGTGTTTGCGCAGAAGTGAACATTCTGCCGCAGGTGCGATGGAGCATCTGGGCAATGCACTTCGCAGAAGCGAGCTTTGTCTGGTAAAAGCAAGCTCGCAGGTGTGGACAAATTCGTCTGCAGGTGCGAAAGTCGCTGGGAATGGGGTGTTTTTAATCCGGGACTTAGCTCATTTCTCTCACATTTTTTATTTGGTTGGGCGTCATTTGGAGCTCTTCAATAAGGGTTCTCATCATCTATTGCAAGTTAAGTACTTCCCACGTATTGTAAGTTAATTTCAAGGATTTCATAAGGATTTAAACATGGAAATTAGTAGAAATTTGGGATTTTGGTAGAAAACCTAGAAATTTGTATTTTTGGATTTTGACCATGAAATTGGACATGGAATTTAGGATAAATTATATATTTGAGTTCGTGGCAATATGGGTAAAGTTTATCTTCAAATATTTTCGGAATCCGGGCATGTGGGTTCGAGGGTTGACTTTATTGACTTTTCGAGCGAAGTTGGGAATTGCTATAAATTGATTAATTATAAGCGTTGGAGTATATTTTGATTGATTTGCATATTGTTTGACTAGTTTCGGATCATTTGGCTTTGAATTGAAGAATGGAGAGGCATTGGAGCCGGTTATGGAATTTCTGAGTGAGGTAAGTCTCCTATCTAACCTTGTGAGGGGGAACCTACCCCTAGGTGATGTAATTGTTATGTGTGCTCGTTGTGGGTGCTGAGTACGCACGGGGTGGCGAGAGTTTGTACGTAGCTAAAGCATGTTTATGTCCGGGTAGACTTGGGACTTTATCATGTAATTTTTGAATTATTTGAACTCATTCTACTCGCTTCATTAATTGAATTTATAATTAAAGTTTATTTAGAAATATATAAAAGTTTATTTATATATATATATATATATATATATATATATATATATATTAGGCCGAGCCTTATCACCTTGAATTGTTGGCAAGTTATTTGAGAAATGGTAAAGGTTATATTCACTATGTGCTCATGTACTGTATTGTAAGCATATGTCTCGTAATTCGATAATTTCCTTCCTTTCTTATGGAGTGGGCTGAATGCCTCGGCAGTATAATAGATGCATCGATGGTTCATGTCGCTCGACCCTTGACAGTGTATACATTATTCTGGATCAGGCCAAACGACCTCGGCATAATCGTGCGTTATATCGATGGCAGTCGAATTTCACGAGACTACCCTTCCACTAATGCCTGACATTTTATATGGTATTCCTTATCCGTTTGATATTGGCACTTGACACATATGAGATATTGAGGTAGAATACAAGACTGAGAAATTCATACCTTTAAAAGAAAGTTTTTGGAAGATTATGTAACTTACAGATTTACCCCATTATTGGTATGTGCTTCATATCTGCTTATGATTTATTATATTGCTTTATTGAACCTCTAGTAAGTGTCGATGTCGACCCCTCGTCACTACTTCTCCGAGGTTAGGCTAGATACTTACTAGGCACGCGTTGATTTTCGTACTCATGCTGCACTTCTGCACTAAATGTGCAGGATTTGACTTCAATTGGTGATCATCTTGGCGCGTAGGCGCAGCTGCTGAGGAGACTTTATGGTGAGTTGCATTTTAGGCTACGTATCGTAGCCCACAAAGTCTCCATCGTACTATTTACTTTATCATGTCTTAGTTACATTCCGGACAGATGTTGTATTGTTATTGTACTCCTTAGTAAATGCTCATGCACTTGTGACACCGGGTTTTGGGATGTTCTAGATGTTGGAGGTAATTCCGCATAGCATTTACACACTTTTATTATCTATTCTACTAACGGCGATGTTGGGCGCCATCACGGCCTATAGTGTATTTTTGGTCGTGACACAAGTTGAGAACCTGAAAGAGCAGCTGATCAATGAGCAGCGGTCTGCAAATGCTCAAGTGGATATTCTCCTCAAAGCCCTTGCACCTTCGTCCTTCCTTCTCTCTTCCAGTGCCCCCTAATTGTCCCCTTTTCAGTGTCCAATTTATCAGTCCTTGTTTTAGTCCAGTGTCTGTTTTCATATCTTTTCCCTATGACTGTGGTACTTTAGTGTGTTTATTTTGTAGATGCTTTGTAATAATGGAACTACAACTTGTATTTTCTTCTCTTTAACATTAGTGAGCATCTCAGTCCTTTTCTCTATGCATGTTATACTCTTGTGTTCTGTTTTTAGCTATAATATGCGCACACAAGTGGCATGAGTTAACTTTGTTGGACTTATTTTTTGCTTTTACTTGAAAAATTATTTTTATGATGCCAAAAAGGGGACGAAAAATTAAAGGGGAGAAACAGGTTCTTAGGGGGAATATGGCTAGTTTGCAGGGGGGAACAAGTTCTCAGGGGGAATATGGCTAATCTGCATGGGGAACAAATCTGCAGAGGGGGCAATATGGAGATTTGGTTCTCAGGGGGAACTTCAATTCTAAGTTTGTCATCATCAAAAATGGAAAAATTGATAAGTTATGTGCCTTTGTGTTTTGAAGATTTAACAAACTTCATATGAGAACCAGATAGGGAATCTGATACAAAGCCTCTCCATGCTTAGAACAACAAGTCACATGTCTGGCACAAGTTCCAATAAAATCAGTTAAGGGAACGACAGAGGAAACATATGGCTATCAGTTCCTCCGGTCACAGTACAAGTCAATTCTTTACAGCTGTTAAAGTTGCTGCACCGCAGACGCTACGGTGCAGCGGTCATATTTGAAGCATGTTGTATACCGGACACTTGCTTGCATCATCCTAGTGACCTCACTTATATATTACCAATATGAGGCAAGAGATTGCACATACTTGCAAACCCTAAAACACAATCTACTCCCAAGCGTACAACCGCCTTCATTTACTCC
This sequence comes from Nicotiana otophora, assembly GCA_000715115.1. Classification (NCBI taxonomy): domain Eukaryota; kingdom Viridiplantae; phylum Streptophyta; class Magnoliopsida; order Solanales; family Solanaceae; genus Nicotiana; species Nicotiana otophora. Next base: position 102,193 of record AWOL01S0019552.1, on the reverse strand, counting down.
AAGGCATTGAAGAAGACACCTCCCGCCATGTCCTTCCCTATCCTTCGCTTCCCAAATATTGCCTCAAATCAAATCCATACATATAGAACCTAAACTAATAAATTCCTACCAACTCTAAACCTCATAGAAGATCATCTTTCTCGAGCCATCAATATTAGAAACAACAATTTGATTCTGAAACTGCTACACTCTGTTATCTCTGACAACTGCTTCTTAGCCACCATTTTACAACACCCTGCTCCAGAGCCAAATCGAAGAAAACCATAACATCGGCGGACTTTAATACATTCTAATAAGGACGACGACACCACCCCATAAATGAGAATTCTGCCTCGCTCGAAAATATCAAGTCTCATTACTCCATTACCCAAAGCCTAAACATCCATAGTCCGATTGACTTTCTTCCACTGGATTTAAATGTCGAACCTCTAAATTATGTATAGACAAATCCTTTTTTCAACCATTCACTGCCTTGACACATAAATTAGCACCCTACTATTACACCAACATTTTGTGATAACAACGCATGAACCTCATAATAATATGTGCATAGCCTCGAAACCATAGGAAATACAAATATTGGGCTGAAATGACAGAACACGCTTCTGCAAGGTGACGATAATAGCTCACTTGAATACGTAGGGAAAAACAACTTGCACCACATTTGCGGTACTATTTACAACTCTTTGATGCCCAATTGATAGCAAGTGCCCCACGTCACATAAGATTGAGTGGGAAGGAAATGAAAGCATAAGCTTTTATAGAATCAAATCGCACAATGAAGAATCAAGAAGGGAAGTGCTCCTAACAGCCCTATAGCCTCCCGAAGATAAGTACAAACGTCTCTGTACCGATCCGCATTACTCTACTAGACTTGCTCATGACTCATGAAACCTAAGTGAACCTAATGCTCTAATACCAAGCTTTCACGACCAAAAATCCACTATAGCTCGTGATGGCGCTGAACGCCGCCGGCAGGCAAGCCAACGGTGATTAATCGACTTAGTTACTCCTTTTATTACTTTCAAAATCATGAATCCCATTGAATAAGTAGTGTAGAATCTAGTACTCGTAGAAAATCCATAATTTTATTTTCCAATTTACGTATAAGGTATAAATTACAAGGTGAAATGATGATAATTACGCGAACTACAATAATGAATACCCAGTAGGTACTCCCAACATCTAGTGTCATGAGTGCGTGAGCATTTACTAAAAAGTACAACAATAATACAACGTATGTCTAGAATGTAAATAAGACAGGATAAAATAAATAGTACGATGGAGACTCTGTGGACTGCAATGCGTAGCCTGGAATGCAACTCACATGAAGTCTCCTCAACAACTGCGCCTACGCACCAAGATGATCATCAAATGAACTTGTCAGATCCTGCACATTTTGTGCAGAAATGCAACATGAGTATTTAAATCAACGCGTACCCAGTAAGTATCTAGCCTAATTCCGGAGAAGTAGTGATGAGGGGTCGACATCGACACTTACTAGTGGTCCAATAAATCAATATGGTAATCATAAACAGATAGGAGTACAACAATAGTAGTGAGGTAAATCTGTAACTAACACAATCTTCCAAAATTTCTTTTAACATTATCAATTTCTCAATCTTGTATTCTATTTCAATAGCTTGGAAATATCAAGTGCCAATAACAAACAGATAAGAATTCCCATATAAAATTCAAGGAATTTATGGAAGGAAAATCTCGTGAATATTCGGAATGATAGCGATATAACGCACGATTATGCTGAGGTCGTACGCCAAATCTCTGAAAGAATATGATACTGTCGAGGCGATCGGCTCCATCCTATCATAACTTGTACATTGCCGAGGGTCGAGCGGCACGAACCATAGATGTATCTATAATACTGCCGAGGCGAACGTCCCGCTCTCATGACAGTGTGGTACATAATCCTGCCAAGGCGTTCGGCCCGCTTTACAAAAAAGGAAAGGAATTATCAAATTACGAGCCACGAGCTCACAGTATATGAACACAAAGTGAGTATAACCTTTACCGTTTCTCAAATAACTTGCCACCAACTCAAGGTAATAAGGCTCGGCCTAATATATATGTATATGTATTTCTAAATCATGTTCAATTATAATTTTAATTAATTAAGCCAGCAAAATGAATTCAAATATTCTTAATATTACATGGTAAATTCTAAGTCTATCCGGACATAAATATGCTTTAGCTACGTACGGAATCTTGTCACCTCGTGCGTACATAGAACCCACAACTAATAGCACATAACAATTACATCGCCTAGGGGGTAGTTTCCCCCTCACAAAGTTAGACAGGAGACTTACCTTGCTCTGAAGTTTCATAACCGGCTCCAACGCCACTCTAACACTCAACTCCAAGCCAAACGTGTCGAAACTAGTCAAACAATCACGGAAGCCAATAAAAATATACTCCAACATCATAATTAATTAATTCATAACACTTCCCAACCCCGCTGAAAAGTCAATAAAGTCAACCCTCAAGCCCACGTGTCCAGATTCTGAAAATCTTCGATGACAAACTTTACCCGTAACACCACGAGCTCAAATATATAATCTATTTATTCCAAATTTCATGTTAAATTTTGTGGTCAATATCTTTGACTGAATCTGAATCAGAATAAGTCGAAGTCGAGCGAGCGACGATGGCGCGAGGCTTACCATCTTTCTAACACATTTATTACCAAGAGAAGTGCTTTCTTAATATAAGATATTCCCTTTTCTTTCCACCGACAATGAGGGACAATGCTCTTTCCAAAGCATATCACTTTTCCTTCACATTTCTTCCATCCATTTCCCAATCACCAACCTTGAATCCAACAAATACGATAATAGTGTAGATTTACCCCCAGCTTCTAAAGATAAGGTGGGTTGCTCTGATGGTAAGCACCCTCCACTTCCAACCAAGAGGTTGTGAGTTCGAGTCACCCCAAGAGCAAGGTGGGGAGTTCTTGGAGGGAAGGATGCCGAGGGTCATTTGGAAACAGCCTCTCTACTCCAGGGTAGGGGTAAGGTCTGCGTACACACTACCCTCCCCAGACTCCACTAGTGGGATTATACTGGGTTGTTGTTGTTATTTACCCCCGGCTTCTAAAAATAGTGTAGATTCACCCCTGCTTCAAAAAATGTTATTCTAACGTAGAAGGCCAATTGGGTGAATGATTACAGAAATATCTAAAATAAAGGTACCCTACATAATACTTCTATTGCACATTTAAAGGGGATATAAAATTCTTGATTCCGAACAAAGATGTAATGATAAGTGATGGATGAGGGTTGCTACAAGATGCTTGACATGATTGGTTCACCAAGGGGGAACCATTGTTGACTAGCTAGGGTTGGTACCCTTTTTGTTTATCTTGAAGTATAACATATTGACAATATAAACAATTGTCACGCGATCAATGTAATTTAATTAATTAATAATAGCAGATTTTAGTGTTTGCTATAAAGATCGCCTTTAATTACTCTTAGGATAAGTTACATATATACTTAATAATATAGTTAAGACGAATAACTGCTATAAAAGGTTAATACAAACTTATAATGTGTTTTTTACAGTAATTGTATATTACTTATATACTTATTCATATTAATCCTATCTAATAATTAATACTCACTTCGTTCAATTTACGTGAATCCATTTGACTGGGCACGGAGTTTAAGAAAAAAGAGAAGACTTTTAAACTTGTGGTGTAAAATGAGGCACATATATTTTGTGTGGCTATAAATCATTGCATAAAGGTAAATTATTTCCAAATAAGGAAAGAGGTCATTCTTTTTGGCACGGACTAAAAAGAAATAGGTTTACATCAATTGAAACAAGAGGGAATATGATTATGTAAATATTTTGATACTAACGGGCATAAACTTGAGCTCCTAACTCAATCAGTGATACCACCAGCTGTCTTCATAACCTGCTCCTTTTAATCATGCATTCCTCATTGTTTCATTATTTCTTTCAACCAGTGTTTTATTTGATGAGTTTAAGAAAGAAATAAAGATTTTTATAATTTGTGATTTAAAATAAGTCATAAATATTTGTGTGGCTATAAATTTCATTAAGGATAAAATAAAAAGTTTGAATTTAGGTATTAATAAGGTCGTACGATATTCTTTTTAGAACAAATTAAAAAATAAAGTATGATACATAAACTGGGAGAGAGTGAGTAATATTTAATCTTGCTAGGATAAGAAAAATTAGTTACTTCTTCTTACAAAACAAATTAATTAAGCAATCTAATATAAATTAAACTTAAGATTATCATAAGTAAGATAACATCTTGCATTTTTTCTTACTCAACTCTATGTTTATCTTTATACTCCTCTCACCAAAGGCGGACAAAGGATTTAAGCATAACGGGGTCACCATTGTCTTTAGTATGCCAATCACCAACGACAAAGTTCGAGTGCAACTCTTTGAAATGACTATGATAATTTATCATCAAAATAAAAATATCAATATTATCAAATACCATTAACTTGATACTAATATAACAAAAGTACATTGTCCACTCATAGTTGAACTCGGCGTGCTTTCATATTTTGAAAACGGTTAATAATAGAATCATTGCTTATATTTACAAATACTTCCTTCTCAAAGTAACAAACTAAACAATCATTTAAAACAACATCACTAATACTACTACGCAATTCATCTTTGATGTACTTCATGGATGAGAATGCTTTTTCTACCGTTGCAGTTGCGACAAGTAAAATTAAAGTCAATTTCAAAAGCAAATAAACAAGCGAATAAGTCTTCACAAGATTTGCCTCAACCAATGCTTTTGTCAAATCACCAATTCCTTTCAAATCACAGAACCTAGGGTCACCATGTTGCATGTGCCATATGAAAGTATCAAGTTGGTGACTAAGATCTTGAAGATTCAATTCACCAAACTCATCGGGATAATGCTTGGCCAATGTCATTATTCTTTCCTTATCAAAATTAGCAAATAAGTTAACCGGATTCAAGCTAGCCATACCAAGATGCAAGTTACTACTCATAATATCAAAACGATAATTAAGCTCCAGAAGTTACAAATCAATTACTGCATAAAGAATCTCAACATGTTATTGATGTGAATAAGTAACACTAAAAGGCCTACGCTTCGACTTTCCAGGAATATAGAATTCTTCCATCTTGGGCATAAAAATATCATATTTTACACAAAATGAAGATACTTCATCCATCAATGGTTCCCATCCTTTATCTCTCATTTATTGCAACCTTTTCTTTTTTGATATCAAGAAATACCATGGCATTGATAATATCTTGCTCTTTCTTATATAAAGCTTTGCTCAACTTGTTTGACATTATCAACACTTTCAACATTAAGTGAAGCAAGAAAACAAATTCAAATGCTTTAATTTTACTCGAAAAAGCTTCTGCTTGCAACCTATCATTAACATTACCTTCACATTCAATCACCCCAAGTACATGAACAATAGAAGAAAATAAAATAATAAATTTATCCAATATTTTACAATGTGATCCTCAACGAGTGTCATCTGGCCTTTGAAGCCCTCGCTCTTGATTTAATCTTTTTCCACTTTGAACTTCACCACTCTCTAGCAATTGCTCCTACAATTCTGCTTGATGTTCCCGAAGTTGATCTCTATGCTTAAAAGAAACTCTAATCACATTCAACATGTTAGTAACAATAGCAAAGAAAGTCTCCACCTCCTTGTGTTTTTTAGCAACAGCTACAAGCGTCAACTATAATTGATGAGCGAAACAATGAATGGAATATGCCGATAGAGTTTCTTGCAAAATTAAAGCTTTAAGATCATTCATCTTTCCCTGCATATTACTAGCCCCATCATAGCCTTGTCCACATATTTTGGATGGATTTAATGAGTGTTTCAGTAGCAAAGAAAGTACTACTTCTTTCAACGACTTTGCAGATGTATCATTAACACGAACAAGACCAATAAATGGCTCGTTCACTTGGTCTTTTTTGTCAACATACCGCAAATCAAGGGCCATTTGTTCATGGTGTGAAATATCCTTGGACTCATCAACTAATATCTCAAAATAATCTCCATCCAAGTCATTAATTATAGCTTTTACGGTCTCTTGTGCACAAGCACTCACAATATCCTTTTGGATTTTTGGCGAAGTCATCATATTATATTTCGGAGCATATTTTAATATAACTCTATCTATATCTGAAAGCCTATTTCAAAGCCATTCTAAAAGCCCTAGAAAAAAGCCTTTGTTTTTTGAAGACTCACTTTCATCGTGATCTCAAAAAGATAATCCAAAGTCCAAGAGAAACCTTGCAACATCGGTTGAAGCATTTAAACAAATTCGATATTCACTTTTTTGTTTCTCAGATTACTTTTCAAAAGAAGCTTGAATTGATTGAGATTGATTTGGCAAGTCTAGCATTTTGTTGAAATACTTATGGTGGAGGCTATTTACTTCACCAACATGTAGACCAAGTCTTTCGAGTCCTTTATTCCAAGCCTTAAAGCGGGTTTTGTGAAAAAGAATCAGTTGTGCTTCCATGAACGTAATTATTTTTAAATAAATAACAACATAAAAAAAATACGGCATCTTTCTTCACACTATACTCTAACCATCTAGAATGCGAATCTTTAAACCAACCTGGACTAAATTGGCGCATTTTCTTCCCAAATAAAGTTTTAGGTAATTTGTAATCAACTAGTTGACAAGGCCCTCTTTGGATGTAGTGTCTTCTTACTTCATCCCGTATTTTGGAGCTATATCTATCAATGGTATTCTCTCTCCGGGATCAGGATTAAGTGATTTCACATCAAACTCCTTTACAAGATGGGAAGAATTGTCTCTAGAACTAGAACTTGGCTGAGAAAAATTAAACCTCATCAAAAATATATCCATCTCAATTTATATCAACAAAACTTCCTACAAAGCAACAATGCCAAGCAAAACAACATTTTAATATATGAGTAATCACACTCCTCATACTAACACTAGAATAGAAATACCATATAATAGAGGAATCACACCCCTTATATCAAGAACAGAGCAAAGAGAATATTTCTAATAGGGGAATCATGCCTCTTCCATCAAGAACAAAGTAAAAACATATTTCTAATAGGGGAATCACACCCCTTCCATCAAGATTAAAGCAAAGAAAATATTTCTAGTTGGAGAATCACACCCCTTCTATCACGAACAAAAGCAAATATAATATTTCTAATAGGGGAATCACACCCCTTTATTTTATTATAGGTCATAACTATATTATTATTATCTTAAAGATAGAAGGAACACTTACCAATTTGTGAAAGGTATCCTTGAAATCCAAATACAGCTTAGTTTCAAATCATCACTTCACTAAAACAATATTTCAAATAGCATTAGCACAAAATCTTCAAACACTTATGAAATTAATTAATTAAGATAAAAAGATTAGCACATACTAAAGATTTAACATCATGTAAATGTGCACCATGATTGTTGTTTGCTCAAACAATAAATTCAAAAACTAAAAGAATAGTAGCGAATTCAAAAACTAAAGAAGTATCCTTGAAATCCGAATACAATTTGGTTTCTTGCAAGCATTATCTACTATATTAAAGAACTCCAGAAAATTAAGCTAACAAAAAGAGAAATTTACAGGAGCACTTTACTTATCAATTATTTGTTCAACTTAAGTGCTACTAATTGGATTTGTATTTGATGGTATTAGTAAAAAGGGATATTTTGAATGGGGAAGAACATAAATCTGTTCATAAGTCATAACCAATCTAGGTCAACTGCTAATCTAGGTCAAAATCACAAAAATCAAAAAAGCAATATTTGTAAAAAGAAGAAAAACTTACTCAAATAATCAAAAATTTGAAGAAGAGTCTCCCTCACCTAATAGAACTGCGGGATTCGAAGTTCAAAGGGATGCAAAGAAGTGAAGAACTGAAACGACAGTTGAAGGGAGGCAGAGAAGGTTTGTTTCTTGGAGAAAAAAGAGCATTTTAATTGTTCTCTGTTGGGTTCAGTTGAATACTAAGTAATTAAATAATCATTCAATTTTAAAATGTAAAAATAAAATAATATGGATAGTAGGACCCCATATTCGAACCTGGATCATCAAGCAAAAGAAGACCGTTGAGCACTTCCACAAACCAACTCTTTTGTCGAGCCTTTGTGGCTTAGGAGGGCGCATTAAATATTTAAAGGGGCTCTCCCTGTATTATAGATATATATAAAATATATATACAATATTTTTTCCGAGGCCAACGAGTTCCGGTAACCCCCACCCGTAGCGTAGGTCCGCCCCTGCCTCCCACCTCCCTCCCCGAAAATAAAAAAATTAGGCCATCTTTCACACTTTTACCCTTGCATATTATTGTCTAAAAGTATATTTAAATGACAAACTGCACCTAAATTACTCCTATTCCTGAAACTTTTTGCGGTGAAGCGTGGATATATCTAATATCAACAGTACATAAAATGTTATTCCCTCCGTTTCAATTTATGTGAACCTATTTGATTGGGCACGGAATTTAAGAAAAAATAAAGACTTTTGAAGTTTGTGGTCCTAAACAAATCAAAAAGGGGTCCAGAGTATTTATGTGGTTATAAAAACTTCTCATTAAGGGTAGAATTATAAATTAAGCTAAATTGTTTTCAAATTTAGAAATGAGTCATTCTTTTTTGAACGGACCAAAAAAGAAATAGGTTCACACAAGGAACAGATGGAGTATAAAACCTTACTTCTTACTTTAATTTGGAATCCAACAAGGAAAATCGAAGGGAAAAGTGGGTTAGCGGATGATTTAGTGCGGATTAAGAGGGTAAGACTTAAGAGCGGATGATTTAGTGCGGATTAAGAGGGTAAGACTTAAGAGCATAATGATGATTCGGTTAATTAGCATGAAGAGAACATATGATTACGGCAGATGGGGTACAAGTTTACGACACAAATGCTTCATTAAACCAATCAAATCAAGATTTTATATATTTTATTTATTTCTTCAAGTAATCAAATCCAAGCCCCCACAAAGTGCAATTGAACACTTAAAGAAGGAATAAGAATACACTTTAGAAAGGAATAGAAGTATGTGACATCCCCCAGAGTGCCTAGTTGGACAGATCTTTTCTCAACATTTGTGAAAGGTTCCTTTATCTCTTCTTTCCCATTATTACAGTTTAATTAATATAAAGCATATATACTTTAAGCTGCTTTTGCACAGTAGAAGAACTTTGGTGGCTTTACGTTAGTAAAACTCTATGTTTTGATCTCCTATTCGTTAGCATTACAATAAACTATCTCTAACTAAATCTTTTAATTTTAATAGAAAAGGAGAAGGTGCCTGCTACCATACTACCTTCTCTAAAAAAAATAAAATCCAGCTTTCACCACAACAGTTCATGTGTCATGGCTATTAGCAACTGACAGAATATTCTCGTTCTTACATCTTTATTTCTTTTCTTTTTTGCTCTTGGAGATATGGGGATGTTTTATCATCTTTAACTATCATTAAGTGTATATATCAAATCAAACAATTTAATTATAGTAAAAACATTATGAGAATGTAGAACATATGCATTTATCATTTCGATATAAACAATGCATGCAGATAAGTTTTTATCGTATACATGGGTGTATCCAAATGGATGAGTATGGGTTCACATGAACTCATGCTGCTCTCCCTAAACCATATATAATACTCCATCTGTTTCAATTTATGTGAACCTATTTGATTGGGTACGGGGTTTAAGAAAAGAGAGAAGACTTTTGAATTTGTGGTATAAAATGAGGCACATATATTTTGTGTAGCTATAAATCATTGCATAAAGGTAAATTGTTTCCAAATAGGGAAAGAGGTCATTCTTTTTGGTATGGACTAAAAAAAAATAGGTTCACATAAATTGAAACAGACGGAGTAATATTATATTCCTTCAAAGTTGCTTAAATGTATATGTTTACACCCTAACTAAAAGAGTTTTATGGTTCAATTATCATTGAGTGCACCTTGCAAGTGAAAATAGGATTTCCAAATTCCACGTCTATCTTACTGTTTTTTCTATCTTTTTATATAATCGAGTTTGGAGGTTCATGTAACGACTTGACTGGTCGATTTGAGGTCTAGCAAGTCGTTCGGTGGTTTGAGGCCTTGAGTAGCTTCATTTCATGTATTATGACTTGTACGTATAGTCAGAATTGAATTTCGGGAAGTTCGGAATTGTTTCGGAAGGAACATTCTCAATTCAGAAGCTATATGTTGGAAGAGTTGACTAAGGTTTGACTTTTGAGTAAACGATCTCGGAATCAGAATTTGAAGGTTCTAATAGGTTTGTACGATGATTTTATATTTGGGCGTATGTTCAGGTTGATTATCGGGTGGTCCAGGAGCATTTCGGCGCTTACTATGTAAAATTGGTATTTTGAAAGTTTAAGAATTTTTTAAGTTTGATTTGAAGTAAATTTTGGTGTTATCGATGTCCGTTTAGAGTTTCGAGCCTTAGAATAGGTTCGTATCGTGATTTGTGACTTGCACATAAAACTTAGCGTCGTTCCAGGATGTTTAACTATAATTCGGACGCGTTCGGCGAAGTTTGAAAGTTAAAAAGTTTAAAAAAAGGTTTTGATCATTGATTCATAGTTTTGATGTTGTTCGATTTGATTTGAGGCTTCAAGTAGGTTCACTATGTATTTTGGAACTTGTTGGTATGTTCGAATGGGGTCCCAGGGGCCCTGGGGTGGAATCGGATTGGAGTCGGGATCATTTTTTGGGCTTGGTGATTGTTGAAGACTGCTGAAGTCTGGTGTCACCGCACCTACGATGGGATTGGTCGCAGGTGCGGACACGTAGGTGCGAAGGAAGTCATCACAGAAGCAAAGAGGGCCCTCCAGGGGAAGGGTCGCAGGTGCGGAGTTTGGCGCGTATGTGCGCATTTGCAAAAGCGGAGGAGGCACTGCAGTTGCAAAATCTGGGCCTTTGCTACTGGGCCGCAGGTGCGGTCGGGTGTCGCAAGCGGGCTCGTTGGAGCGACCAATGCTCTATGGAAGCAAGATCACAGGAGCGCAATTTGTCCGTAGAAGTGAATTTGCCTGGGCTTAGAGGGAACCGCACCTGCGATTGATTTTTCCGTAGCTGCGGAATCGCATGTGCGACTATGTGGCCGCAGGTGCGAAATACCGCTGGGTAGAGGGTGCTTTTAAATCGAAGCGTATCTCTCATTTCTCTCATTTTTCACTTGGATGACCGAATTTGGGGAGTTATTTTGAGGAGTTATTCATCAAGCATCACGAGGTAATTAATTCTCACTTATTGCAAGTTAATTTCATGAATTTCATAAGCATTTAACATGAAAAATTATGGAAATTTTGGGATTTTAACAAGAAACCTAGAAATTGGTATATTAGGATTTTGATCGCGATTTTTGAAATGGAATGAGGAATAAAATAGATATTTCAGTTTGTAATGTTATGGGTGACGTTGATCTTCGAATATTTTCGAAATCTGAGTACGCGAGCTCGAGGGTTTACTTTGTTGACTTTTCTAGCGAAGTTAGAAATTGTTATAAATTGATTAATTATGAGTATTAGAGTACATTTTTATTGGTTTGCACACTGTTTGACTAGTTTCGGATTGATGATCATCGGTTGGAGGTGTTAGAGAGGCGTTTGAGATAGTTATGGAACTTCGGAGCGAGGTAAGTCTCCTGTCTAACCTTGTGAGGGGGAAATTACCCCGTAGGTGTTATTCTTGTTATATGATACATGTTGTGGTAGTTGCGCACGTATGAGGTGACGAGTATCCGTGCGCATGCTAGAATTCCTGAGTATGTCCTGGTAGACTAGTATTCACGCAATGCTTTATTTGTAGTAGTTGAGTTACTACTGCCTGCTTAGTTACTTGATTTTGCATTACGATCTGAGACTAGGCTTGGGTAGAGTGATAGAATCGTTATTGTATAGAATTCACGAGCTACTTGATTAGCCGCGAAATAAGTGTGCTTCTCCTACGAATTTCTCCTGCGTTGTGCGTTTTCATCGAAAAGCTTCTTTAAATTTCATAACTCACTCGTATATTCGTGAGTGGGGCAAGGACCCGTTAAAACTTCTTATTCTAATAGGATCGGGTCGTTTGGCTCAACAGGATTGTGTAATACACCCTTATGGGATCATGTCGTTCGCCTCGGTAGGATTATGTACCACATTCTTATGGGATCGGGCCATTCACCTCGGCAGTATCATATTCTTATGGGACCACGCCGTTCGCCTTGACAATATGATATTCTTATGGGATCGGACCGCTCGCCTCGGCATTTCTATAAAATCCTCGTAAGGGATCGGGTCGTTCGCCTCGGAAACTTTATGAAACACTGTTATGGGATCAGGCCGTCCGCCTCGGCAGAATCGTGCGTAATATTTGACAAGAAGCCAGTGTATCCGTGAGTTTTCCAGATTTGAATTGTGATGACCTATCTGGTGGGGACTATTTTATATATAGACTCCGGTTGAGGAGGTAACCGATAATTGAGTGCTTATGAATACTGTTCAAAGGAGGATCGTACCACGTACCTATATTTGTTTACACTATTTATGTTCCATGCTTCATACTTGTTTACTTTCTATTGTACTTGATTTATTGGACCACTAGTAAGTGTCAATGTCGACCCCTCGTCACTACTTTTCCGAGGTTAGGCTAGATATTTACTAGGTACGCATTGATTTACCTACTCATGCTACACTTCGGCACTTATTGTGCAGGTATATATATTTCTGGGGGTCTTTTGGGCGCAAAGGCACAGCTATTGTGGGGACCTTACAGCGAGCTGCATCCCTTATTACGAACCGCAGCATACGGAGTATCCATCTTAACTCTTTACATTATTCTGTCTATCATGTATTCCAGACAAATGTTGTATTATTATTGTACCCTCTAGTAGATGCTCATGCACTTGTGACACGGGGTTTTGAGGGTTCACAATAGATGTTCACTATTGTAGTTGACATTATCATTATCATTTCACTTTATGATTTATTTATATTCGGAAATTTGTAAACAATAGCACAGGTTTCTATGAGTTCCAGATTATACTCTATCATTTAATGGGATTCAGGATTTCAAAAATAATAAAATGAATGAATAAGTTGGTAATTCACCATTGTCTTGCCTAGCGGCGACGTTGGGCGCCATCATGGCTATAGTGGATTTTGGGTCGTGACAACTTGGTATCAGAGCGCTTGGTTCACTTAGGTCTCACGAGTCATGAGCAAGTCTAGTAGAGTCTTGCGGATCGGTACGGAGTCGTCTGCACTTATCTTCCAGAGGCTACAGGGCTGTTAGAAGCACTTCCTTTCTTGATTCCTCGTCGTGCGATTTGATTCCATGAGGCTTATGCCTTCGTTTCCTTCCTACTCATTCTTATACAATATGGAGTGCTCGCTACCAATTAGGCATTGATGAGTTGTGAAGATGCTATAGATGTGGTGCTAATTGCTATTCCCTGCGAATACGGGCGGATCATTATCTTCGCCTTGTGGAGGGGTATTCTGTCATTTCAGCCTAGTGTTGGTATGTCCTGTGATTGAGATTTGGTATATTCAAATTTGGTGGAATTCTTGTTAATATTGGCGGGTCGTCGTCCTTGATTGAATGCACATGAGGCTCATCGGCATGTTGGTATACATTTGGTTACCTCCGGGCATGGTGTTGTGAGATGGAACCTAAGAGGAAGTTATTGGAGATGGTTGTGCATTGCGACTTCAAAATCGGACCGGCGTTTCTAGTGTTGATGGTTCGAGGGAGATGATCTCTGAGGTGGTTTCTATGCTTGGAAATTTTGAATGTGACGAGAAGGGTTTGATTGGAATGTAGGAAAAAGTGAAGTATTTGATCATTGACTTGGGTGAGTTACGACTTCGAGTTTCAAACATGTCGTTGGACCTTCGGGTGATGTTAATATATGAAAGGATTCTTATGGATGTCAGATTTGTGTGGACCCAGGGAGATTAGTTGATTTCATGATGGATGCAACTATAGCAATGAAGTTAGAGGAGGTTGAGATGAGGGTACACAGGTGGGCTATCTCCTGCGAGCAGGTTAGCATTTGCGTGAGTTTTATGAGGTTCCTATGAAGAGTTCTACTTTCTACCCAACATGGGATGAATGTACTGCGAGGTGAGTTTGGATCGCTTGAAGAACATGGTACGACGGTTAGGAGGTCGAGTGTACGATTGGGCGGATAATTCGGGATGTGTACGACTAGTCCAATAAGAACTTATGAGGAATTTGGTTGAGCAACGGTGTCGGACCATGGTAATTGGGAAGAAGACGTCATTGTGGGGTTTGTATCTATATGATTATAGTGTAAAGCTAAGTGGGGGAGCCCACCGCCTATAAGTGAGTCACGTGGACTTGTGCCTGTATAGTTTCGGGTTATCGGTGCATTGGTGGATTAGTTATGATCAAGAGGAGAAAAAGAAATAAGGGTATTATGGATAAAGAAATTTGACGTACATGTGTTACATATTTCCTTATTGATTTATGTGTTGGTGTTAGGATGACTCAGAGTTTATGCTTTTGATGAATGTGATGTACAAAGAAAAGAATTCATCCGGTTGTTTCTTTGGAGGAGTCCATGTGCTCACGGAGCACCAGTGTGTGGTTACATATTCGGGACCAGGTTAGAATGGGTGACTCTCAATAGTGATCCTAGCGCGGTCAGGGATTTAAGCGCGGTGTCTAAGGATTTTGAGTTCATCACGTGGCTGAGGACTGGGATTTTTGCAGCAGAATGCGAAGAATACTTGGGGAATTTCTATGTTATCATCGGGTCTGCGGTGCGGTATTAGAGAAATGGTAGAAATAGATTCGGATTTACAGGAGGTCTTCTAGAATGAGTGTATCAGTTGAGGATACTATTGAGTGCATAAGGAGGTTATGAGATGGCTGATGGGTATTGAGGCGATCTAGTCTCAAGATTTGGGTCACTCGGGATGAGTGTTGTTTGAGGCATGTTATGTGTTTGAATGGAGCTATTATTATTATTATTATTTCGAAGGCAAGTCAAGAGTAAATTTGGAAGAAATTGGGTCACTTAGTGATGGTTTGAATCAGCATGGTTGTAGAAATGATCAGTTCCTTCGGTATGTTAAGCTATGCAGGTGATTTGTGGTTGTACTTACTGGCTTGACAGCCAACGTAATTTGATTGATTTGGAAGTATTTGATCATGATGACCTTGTTATGTGTAAATAGATCCTGGAAAGGTTATGACATATTAGACTACGACTTGAGGGTTGATTTCTGCAGTTATGGGAGTTTGGTTGCGTGTCGCAATTGTTCCTCTGAAATGTGTTGAGCTAAAGGGCTTTAGATGATGAAGCGTTTATTCTATTAGTGGTTCAGAAGTTATGACCAGATTCTTCTACTCTCGTGTAGCGACATGATAGGTGCAGTGAGCGATACAATAATTAGAAGTTGAGGATCAAGGTTGCGGTTCGGTTTAGATAATAATGTCTCATGCTCGGAGGAGCACGGGAAGATTTCAGATGTTCTGAATATGCTGGCACTATTTTCGGGCAGCCTAAGGATGGTCTGTTTTGTGAAAGAAGTGTTGTGTATTGAAATGTGGATGCCTGACTAGCACTATGGAAATAGCATGGTCGATGGCCATTAATGTTCATATTTTACTACCCGGTGCGGAAGGTTGTGGGGGTATATCCCACGGGAAGACCGTATAAGTGTGACATGTTAGTCATTCGATTATTAGAGATTTAAATCAGGTATGGAGATTTTTGTACTATCGCCAATGGGATAGATTTTGACTAGGAGAAGATCTATTCCTTTGGTTATGGACTGTGGGAGTTTTTTCCGGATTTGAGGGCTGCTCTTATGTGTCATGAATAGGGTCATTGTGGATCTTTGGAAGGTTAGTGTCCCAGTATGGGATGATCAGAACGGTTTGAGGTCCGCTAGTATACTTAATGTAAATGTGTGTGCTACATCAGATCAGGTCAGATGTGTTCATTCAGCATAGGACTGCTTATGGAGGAGTCTTCGGGTGTTGGGTGTTATTCCTATTGTCAGCTATTCTCTGTAATACTCTCTTTTTTCATGTGGATTGTGGGACAACTTGATTATTCACACGTGTGTTGTGGTCCTGTGTAGCTTGTTGATATTGCACCTTAGTCGAGCTCGAGTTTTGTAGCGCATGGCACTATTCACCTCCCCAAGGTTGTATTCTTGCACTTGGCGTGCTCGTGGTCGATATTCGGGCATTCCATGGGTTTGAGCAGTTTGGCTTGGTAGGTACTTCCTTGTTGATTGTTATGTGTGGATCGGGTAGCACGCCGCCATGGGTATGATGTTTGGATCGGGTTGCATGCCGCAATGGTATCATGTGTGGATCGGGTTGCACGCTGC